>JAEQBH010008574.1:0-85365 GCA_016808115.1 Tetrastigma voinierianum
TCTCTATTCTTCGACCGCCTAATTGTCGCTTAACCATGTCCCTAGAAGACCTCCTCTCATCTCAAACTCCCACTTTTAGCATGCCACTACAATGCATAACAACATGTGAATAAACCCCTGCACTAAAGCAAACATATGAACTCATATTAGCATTCAAATAAGCTAAAACTGAAAATCAATCCATCAAAGTGTGGTTAGGGTTGGCAAAACCCTAGAGAAAAGAGTTAGGTCATCATATTATTCACTATAGATTGAAGAATTTGAATCATGAAGTGGGTTGAAGGAAAGATTACTGTAAAACTGGCTCGTGATCTGTCTCGAATCCGTCTATCTTGATCTCTCACTCTTATATCTTCTCATCCTCTCTTTGCTTCGAAAGTACTCCTTTATACTGAGATGCGTCTATCAATGGCCCAGGTTAGGTTTTTTCGGAAGTTCCCGCATGCGGGAACCTGCTTCACTGCGGCGAACCCGAGGCCTTTGATTTCAGGCTTTCCGTTCATCGCGGCTAAGGTCTTCGCAGCAGTCGAACTCGTAACCCTTTGTGATGTCAGCTTTTCGCTATTTCTACTCGCTTCGTTGGCCTTTTTAGCTGCCCTTTATTCCAACATCTCCATATTCTATGTAACAATATAATATGAGGGATTAGCGTAATATTAATGAAAAAGACAATGAATCATGCATTTTAGCTATAAAGAACACCGAGAACTTAACTGAAATGGCACGCATGATTCATCCCGATCAAATGAATCTTTCTTACTTTCTTCAAAGTTCACTATCTACACTAAGTAACACCCCAAATATACTCTAAATAAGCTTTCAAATACGTTTATGTATTTCAGAGGGTATAATTTGAATTTTTCTGTAATTTAAATGCAAAATGTGAAATTTTCGAAACCCGAAATATGTACAGGAAACAAAGGTAAAAGTGGAATTTGGAAAAACAAGATATAAAAGTCATAAGGTAAGAAGATTATGGACTAAAGTGGAAATAGCATAACTTGATTTGTAAATAGGGAGAGATGAAGGACTAAAGGGTAATAAAAGGAGAATTAAAAATCAAAAAGGGGTGAAGAGCAAGTTTGGTCTCTCATTTTTGGGAGAGCAAAAGCGTGAAGAAGAAAAGAGAAGAGAAGAAGAAGAGAAAGAAGAAGAAGAAAAAGAAGAGTATGGAAACTATGATTTTGGTATGGATTATTGGACTTTTGGACTTTTGTATGGATTTTTATGGGTTTGTATGGATATTAGGTTGTTTAATTTCTAGGGTTTAGTTAGGAATACATCATAACCCTAGTTTTGTTGAAAGTTGGATTGGTAAAGCCCTAGTTCGTATGAGATGAGGATGGAATCCTCCCTTTGAGTTTGGATTTGTATGGATTGTAAGAAAACAAAACCTCAACTTTCCCTTGCGGATTTCGACTGGGGGAAAAGCCCTAACTCAGAAAATGGGGGTTTTTATTGATTCTAAACCATTATTGAGTGGATTCTAGGTAGGATTCCAAGGTGGATTATGAGATACACTATTTAGGGAGGAAGTTATTTGAGTTTCAGGCGGAATGGCAAAATCTCGCCATTTCTAGGCAAACTCGTGATTGGTACTAGTATTTCAAAGTGGGTACCCTGACCCATGGACAGAGATAGTGGTACCCTATCAAAAGTTATTGGTACCGGTACCCACTTACAGAAAAGGGTTGGTACCAGTACCAACCAAAGTGGTACTGGTACCGATGCTTCCCGTAGCCCTGATTTTTGTATCCGTGCATTGTTAAGCCCAAATTTGTACACCGATAGTATAGGAACCCTAATAAATGACTAACAGGGGTTCAAATAAGAATGAAACTAAGTGAAAAACAATCGTACCTCGCAGCCGAGGCAAAGCGAAGCTTTGCCACGACGAGTTTGATGTTGGCAAACTTAATGCCTTATGATAATATAGTAAGTTCCTGAACACATATAATCAGAGGGACTCCGCTTAAGACCGATATTGAATGATATGGCACTGTTAATGTGCGGCACGTATAAGATGCAGATTTCCTCCGATTAGCAACAAAGACTCTCTAACCCCGTCTCTCGACACATTTAGTACTTCCTAAGACTCTCCGATTAGTGCTACGACACTCTCTCGACCATGCTTTGGGCACATTTAGTACTTTGGTACTCTCTCGCTTAGTGCGACAAGACTCACAATGCGTTTGATCTCTCGCTTTGTGCTACAAAGACTTCAATAATTGCATCAGACCTTCGGTACTTATTGTGTTGTGTCCAACTCAATCCTTATTACCGATCTAGGTAGTCAAATAGTTATATGATAAGAGTCTAAATAACGAACAAGAGTAAAGTAAAGTACAAGTATAAGCTCTATAGTACCTGCGGGTACCTCCGAACAATTATAAGCTATGTAGTACCTACGGGTACCTCCATATAAGTATAAACTCTATAGTATCTAAGGGTACCTCCATACAAGCACAAACTCTGTAGTACCTACAGTACTCCGTACAGTTATGTTTCAGAAGACCTACGCACCTCCGTAGTACAAATAACTCCTACTGAGATCCGAACGCATAAGCCTCCGCTTATAAGTGCCAAGTATGTGTATAAGTTTGTTATATGAATTCATAAAAAATTCCGTATATCTATTACTGTTATATGCTTACTGTAAATGAGTATCAGTTCATGTGTATATGTATAAGTCATATGTTTCCCCACTGCCGTAAAGCTTAGCTAATGTGCTCTTAATTGCAGGTACAGGGAGGACGTCTGACGGATGAATCATGCGTGGCATTTCATTAAATTCTGAGTTCTTTATACTTAAAATGCATGATTCATTCTTTTTCATCAATATCATGCTAACCTTCATATTATATCGTTTTCATAGAATACGCTATGTTGGAACCAAAAGGGCAAATTCAAAAGACAAAAAAAAAAAAAAAAAAAAAGAACAAAAGCAAAATGACAAAAGGACAAATGTGGCGCTACCGGTTAGCAAAGGACGAAGAGACTCTCTTCACCGCTCAAGACTTAGCCACTACGAAGGTCCCCCTCGCAGCAATCTAAACCAAGAACCAGTCTCGAAGGCCCGCTACGCCAGCAGCTGAAGCAAACCTTCGCCGTCTCTTAGCGAGGTCCCCTTTCCAAAACAGGAATTCGCAGAACCCTAATTTTCTAGGCCATTGATGGGCCCACGTCTCGAGGTATAAAAGGGAATATTTTTTGAAGTAAAAAGGGGGATTGGATTGAGAAGAAGGAGAGACAGGCAGAGAGAAATCAATATAGATGGATTCGAGAAAGATCGCGAAGACGAAGTTTTCTGTAGTTCTCCCTTCAACCTACTTCATGATTTGAATTCTTCAATCTTTAATGAATAATATGATGAACTAATTCTTTTCTCTAAGGTTTTGCCAACCTTAACCACAGTTTGATGGATTGATTTTCAGTTTTAGTTTAATCAATATTAATATGAGTTCATATGTTTGCTTTAATTCGGGTTTTACATACAAGCATGTCGCCAACCGTGACATGCTAAAGCTCTGAGTTTGAGATCGAGAGAAGATAACTTCGGGACATGGTTAAAGCAACACTTAGGTAGTCGAAGAATAGAGATATTCCAGACTACAAGTGTGGCACTAGGGTTTGCACATTTAGGCGTTTCGGAGTCGAGGGGTTGAGGTAGAGATGCAATACATCCTACTAGCGAGATAGGCAAATATATCTATAGAGAGAATATCTTATAGGAAATATCAACCTGCCAACATAACTCATATGAATACTTCAATAAGTCCTTAATTGAATTGACATCTATCAAGTGTGGTAGGAGACGATAAAACCCTAAGTTTCTCATCATGATATAATCAATATACCAATTTTAAGTTTTGTTAATTCTAGTAACTCAGTCCTAATTCTCTTTAGGATTAGATTCAAATATTGTCGAAGTCATTAAATCAGTATTCAACACACTTCTCTTCGAGGGAACAACACTTGACTAACCACTATACTACATCAACTCGACGCTGCATTTCTCGCGCATACGTGGTTTCAGATTTCCACCTAATTTGCACACTCACTTTCAGCCCATCAACGCCTCGTGATCTTCCGCCCGTCACCACACTTGTAAGGGTCCATCACCGTAGTTTCATAGCTTCCGATTATGTAAATGTAATGTACGCTTTTGAATATATATATATATATATATATATATATATATATGTAAATGGACTTTCGTGATTGTATGTATTGACATTATAAATGTTCACTACGTAGTAGTTTTATTTTTTATCTTTTGAAGACATTTGATTCCGCTATAAGACTTAGAATCACAAAAAGAAAGTAAAGAGTCCCAATATAGTTTTCAACCCCCCCTTTGTCTGCCTTGGCGGGGGTTGGGGGCGTGACATACACTCTCACTCCAACCAGCATCATCATCTTCAAACTCATTACTTTTATTGCCATCATTTTCCATAAAGGCATGATCAAAAACTTCATATTCCTCTACAACTTCATTAACATCAAGAAATTGGGCATCATTTTCTACCGGGCCTGATTCGCCACTGAGGATTCTATGTCATAACTAATAGCCAATATATATCTTATGCAATGACAGGAGCATCAATCTCATGGTTTACAAAAAATTCTATCACATCTATGTCTGAATTTATCTTACTCAACACATTTTGTAACACCCCGTCCCGAGAGAGTGTACAGTACATGATACTGTAGGGGTGTATAAGAGCACTAAATGTCACATAGTAGTATTTTGGAGACTAAAATAGGAAATTATAGGAAATGATAATTTATGGTATGAGCATAAGGGTATAATGGTCATTAAGAAAAAGATATGGAAATCATAATCAAGTTAGAGATGGGCCACAATACAAATAATACAATTGCAAAAATTAAAGTGTCGAGGGCTATTCAATTAAAGGAAAGGTTAAAATATAATAATAGAAAATAAAGCCAAAAGTCATTTGGTCTCAAAATTTTGCCCTAGAAAACCCGTAGGAGAGAAAGGAAAAGGAGAAAAGGAGAGAAAAGAAAGGAAAGAAGAGAGAAAGGGAAGAAAATGGTGGAGCAAGGTGGGAGATGTGATTTTTTTCTTCTCCTTCATGCTTTCCAAGTGCTCTACAAGTGGTAGTGCGGAGAGGAGTTTCAAGGAAACTAAGAACAAGTAAGTTTTTAATGGTGGGAAAGTTAGGGTTTGATGTTTTTCATGTCTAATGTCTTGAATTTTCTGGTATGGATGTTAAATTGGTGGTATTTAAGGTTTAATGGTGCTGATTTTGATATCAATTGAGAAGAAATGGATTGAAGTTAGTTTTGAAAAAGAAAGAGGGAATTGTTAGGATTTGACAGTTGAATTGTGTGTGATATGTTGAAATGGGGTATAAGGCATCAGATTGGAGTGTTTAGGAGTGAAAAAGTGGAAGAGAAACATATTCCTCGTCATTTTCTCAAGTGCTAGCCTCTGCATAGAAACGCCCTGCTTTCTCGCTTTCGACCAATTTTCGTATTTTGACCATAACTTGCTTATTTCTGATCCGATTTGAGTGATTCAAGTTGCTGGTTAAAAAGACTTCAAGGAAAATCATACATATAGAAATAGGCATCGTCAAATTCTGATTATAAGGCCTAAAATTCACTCAAAGTAGGGCCGTGAAAGCCAAATTCTGGTTCGGGCTAAACATAGATTAGCCCATTTGTTTGGACGTAAAGTGAGTTTCGTGTCTGAGATTGGGTGGATTCCAATTTGAGAAGAACCCTTAGCACCTTAAATTTTAAATAGTACAAAGAGATAATGTCAAATATGAAATTAAGACCCTGGAAAAAATGGATATATTAAACATCCCGAAAACCCAGAATGACTAGTTTGGCATGAAAATGCCATCACTGAATTTGAAGAGTCAATTGAATGATTCCAATTTCTAAGTAAAGTAGATTCATAGAGGAACAAGAAAAGGATTTGAATTGATGGCTTTAAGGTCATTTTGTAAAGAAAAGGTAATTTGGTCTTTCCTTGATTATGCTTTTTTTAAGTATGGTTAAATGGTATTTTAAGTGAATGTGATGTGGTCGTGAAATGAATTGTGTATGATGGATAAATGGTGCTATGGTTAATATTTAGTTATGGTTTTATTGAAAAAGGTGAAAAGGACTATCTAAGGGAACGAGAACTCGATCGTGAAGCAAGTTTCTTATTGAGCTGTTAACGCGAAAGCCAAATCTATATTTTGAAAATCGAGTTTTTAAAAGTGAATGGTTTTAATGCGTTAAACCGAAGTTTACCGGAAATGTTTATGTAAATGTTAAGGCATATGGAAATGTTTTATCTTGCATCAATATATATATTTATATGTATATTAAATATGTATGCATATGTTAAAGTATTATGAAAGTTTTAAACTGTAAAAGAAATTTGTATGTTTAACATGCAAAGAACATTTAAATTTATTTATAAACGTATTTTGAAGAAATGTTTTACCGATGGTTACCCTAAACCCTATGACTGCTTATGACTGGAGATCTACGAGGTACCTTGCGTGTAAGGACTTAGAGGGTAAAGTTATAGGTTACTAATCGAGGAGGGAATTAGGTGTCTAGGAGTAATATCCTTACACGTGATAAGGTGCTAAGGACTGAACCCTATGCAAGCGTGATTTCCAAGAAATAAGAAGGGTTATGATTGAATGTGATCGTCTCTCACCGCTACACTTAAACCCGACGGTGTTTATTCTGGGTTCCATCAAAGAAAGAAATAAAGAAAGAAGTTTCAAGGCATAAATGTTAAGGCATAAATGCGGATTTTAATTGTGAAGGGCATGGCTTATAAAGAAAGAAGAAAGTTTAAGGCATAAATGTTTAAGACATAAATTGATTTTAATCAGAATAGTATGTATTACTACATATACCGAAATGTTATTTTTGAAATGAAAATGTACACTCACTGGGTCTTTTAGTCATTATTTTCCTGGTGATACTTAAAACATTTTCAGGACCCGAGATAGTGCACAGGTGGGAAGGCCCCTATAAAGGAGTCGAGCCATCAAGGAGACGACGCCGGATTTCACTTGTATATATAATTTTTCATAATCGTATATGTTGAATATTTGTTATGGGATATATGTATATGATAAAGTTGGAAAAGGAACTACGCAGGGCTTTGATCCCTCAAAATGACGTAGGTATCGTAGCGGCTCCGCTTAAGTCCCGCCTCAAGCCTCCAATCTTTTGATAAACAAATGCATGGATTTGAAGAAGTTTCAAATGTTTTGATGATTGTTCAGTCAAATGTATATATGTATACAGTTTTTGACTCGCTGTGGACGAGGAGAAACCAAACTAAGTCGAGAAGTTTCGGAGGATGGAAAGATTGAAGTGTTTTTAAATGTTTTCGTTGTGTTTTGTAAATTTGGGAAAGTCCGAAAAACATAGGAAACTCTGGCCAATTTTTCGAAACCTGGCGCTTGGAAAAGAAAAAGAAAAGAAAAAATTACCACTTGGCCCGCATTATTTTCTAAAGATATGTTATGATTGAAAAGGCTCGCTCCATGGATTTTATTTGATCATTTTAAGGAAAAGTTTCATATCCATTGGAGTGTCGGAAACCCCCCTGGCGCCATGAGGTTAATCCGGCTCTGATCCATTCAACGTGGTACTGCAGCCACTGCTTGAAAATGTTATAAAGATTTGAAAATTTTATGCCTCATACGATTGTTTTAATGCTCATTTTAAATCAGATAAATTATTTAGCGATTTAAAAACTATACATGCATTACATGACATACACCACCATTAAATGCGGCCGTCAAGGCCGAATTCCCCCACCAGAGAGCCCGAGGCAAAGAGGGGTACCACCACCAGAGGAATATGTTGATGAGTCTGCTTATGTTCCTCCACCCACAGTACAGAGTGAATTTTGCCACCACTGTGGGGAATGTGTGGCCGCCACCACCTCCCCGAGGTCAGCGGGAGGACGTAGACATCATTAGAGCAGATGGTTCACTTTTAGCCACTCAGATTACGACACTCGAGAGCCTAAGAGTTTTATAGGAGAGGGCTAAAGCCAAAAGTATGAACTACGATGGATCGGGAGATCCGAAAAGGCTTCACATGGTTGGGGAGGAAATGAACTGCCCAATGTGTGATGCAAAGAAAATTGATGGAGCAGATGGTCACGCCTTTCTCCTACTGGGATATACTGGAGTGGTGGAGGGCGCTCAAAGGATGCCCATAGGAGGTCCTCAAGCACAATTTAAGGAAGAGTTTACGTGAGCAACTCTGTCTAAACTGGGCCATCGAGATGCAAAGGCCGAGGAGCCCTTAGCCGGAGCCAGGGACTCTCCGGTACGCATTATGAGCAGTTTTCCAGCTCGTCGACATGTCCCATTTTATCGTGATGACGAAGTTTCAAGACTAGTAGATTTGTCAGAGGTCTTCGGCCCGTAGATTAGAACCATAAGATACGATGCACCCCACACACGCATTTCCACTGTGGTTGGTGTCACAGCTGTGGTCAGAGGAGCATGGGGTTGAACTCAGTGTTACGATCAACAAGGACAGAAACTGAGTGGGTCGGGACGTGGGATCTGTGGAGGTTCCAAAGGAAGGGGCCAAGAGGGAGGGAAAAGACACAAGGATCCCGCAAGCAGCCCGGGCCAAAGGCCAGCTAGTGTCTGGTGAAGGCTGCTGCATAGTAGCCCAAGTGGCCCAAAGCCGCAGTGTGCTAAGTGTGGGAAGAACCATTATGGTGAGTGCGAATGGGATGTATGCTTGCTTTAAGTGTGGATAAATGGACACTACGCCAAAGAGTTTCACGCATAGCTTCTCGCAAAGTGGATCAGATGAATGCATGTGACGTAGGCGTCACAAATACCGGGTGAGGTCGTGGTCGAGTCGAGGGGTTTTTGCACAAGAGGCCCCAAATTTCACATTTACTAGATCTGGGAGACCAAGCAGTGGGAGGTCGCCATCCGTAGGATGATAGACGACCTATATGGAAGCTAGTGGTGTTTGCAATAACCCAAATAGAGGTGATGTGAAGACCAGAGGTCATGAATGTACTATCCAAGTTTTCGAGAGTGATGTTTATGTCTTGATGTGTATCCGTGTGCTACCATCACCATGATTTCAAGTAAATTTATCGCATAAGTGAACATGTAGGATACAAAACTTACAGATTGCAAGATGGTAGTCTCCTTCCTACGTGAGAGATCTCACTTATACAGAGTAGAGTATACATGGGTCGTAGAAAGGATTATCAGGTTATGAGTGATTAATGCCCAAAAGTGCAATTTTGAACCCTATATTAGATAGGTTTTGAGTGCTTTGCGCATTAATCATGCCTTCTTCATTTATACCTAATTGAAGTGTTCAAGTCTTCTAGTGCCACTTATGCCATTTGGGGAGGGTATTTTTGGTTGTTTCAGAGGTATTTGAGCACTCCCTCGGAGTTCAATCTCAATGGCAAAGGATGAATCATGAAGTTTCGAATTCAAGTCTCGGCCATCAACTAAATTTCAAGAATCAATGAGAAACAAAGGCGTGCTTAAGAAAATTCGATGCAAACAAGTGTGGATGAAAAGCAAGGAAGACTAATATTTGCAGAATTTTTCGTTAAGTTTGCGAAAATTTTCGGCTTGGGACGGCGGTAATTTCAGCAACCTTAGTGAAAATTTCGCAACCCGTTTAAAATGCCACCGCTGTAATTAATTCCAAATTTCGCTAGTGACTGTTCCTTAGCGAAAATAATTGATTTCGTCAAAAATTTCGCTAGTTTAGCGAAATTTCGCCAGCTAGCTAAACGTTCCACCCCAATGGGGCCTTTGTTCGCTAGACTGGATTTCGCTTAATTAGCAAATTCTTCAAATTCTAGCGAAAATTGATGCCTCACATGCTTTGTAATTAATGCCAAAACCGCTCCAAACTTGGTGTATTACTTAATGGCCCCTATAACTTAGCCACTCATAGGTTTTGGGTATTTTCATACCTCGAGGAGGCCTATATGCTCTCTCCTGTTTTCAGAATCAATCAAAGAATCATGAACACCCCTTGAGGAGAGAAGATATTTTGTAAGTTTTCATTTGTAAATAAAGTCTTTATTTTTAGTTTCGTTTTCTCTTCTCTCTCCTCTTCTCTCCCTTTCTACACAAACACCCTCTCGAGGATGACAACTCAAGAGAGATGCTTGGCTAAGCCTCCTTCTTTCTAAGAGGAAGGAAGCTAGCTTGGTGGTGGGGTATATGGCTGCCGTCCTCTTGTACTAAAAGCTGTGTAGTGTATTTATGGCCCTATATTCTCAAACAATGGTCGCATAACATCGAATGTCATTAATTTGGCCAATACTTCCATGCTTTGTGAATCCAAGTGGCATATTCAAGGAGAGAGGTACTCAGATTCTTAGGATGGTCTCTACAGCCTCTAAAATGATATTTATATGTTAGTTTCTAAATTAGGTTGTGGCTAGCATTTAATGTTATTGATTTGGCCAATACTCCATGCTTTAGGACTCCGTGGATTCTTAGATGGTCTTACGAGCCTCGAGATGATATTAAATGGTAGGGTTTTTAAACAAGCAAGGGGCCATAACCGCATGCCACCGTAGACACTCAAATGTGAGTTGTTTCATGGGTGAGGCTTGCTAGTTAAACATAGATCCTGCTATGCCGTGGACTATAGGTTGCTTGTCATAACGCCGAGGATAAACCCGAGGACAATTTTACCGCCTCTAACTTCGCTGCGACACCTAATTCTTCAAAGTTAACTTTTCACCTTGTCTTCGCTTACAATTATCGCCAAACCCTTCCCATCGCTTTGAAACCCAATTCCAAAGAGTCCAAGTAGAAAGCCTTACCTTCGTGCACTTATGCAAAACCATTTCTGTGGATGAAACCCATCCCCGTGTTCGAATTTCGGGGACTACCATACTGGCAAAGAGCTTGACTACTACAGTAGGAGGAACCAGGTATATAAATATTGTTGATTCAAACAAACTTACCGTGGGCAATTTAATCAATGAGTTTATGGCCAATTTGCATTGCTGACATCCGTGACTTCAACGTGATATCAGGACGGGACTGGCTGTCTCACATCACGCGCCAAGGATTGTTTCAGAAAGAAGTTAGCTCTGTAGACGGGGAACCAGAGATTACTTTTGTGGGGTAAGAAAGATATCATTCTCGAGTATGATGTCCGTGGATGATGGTCGAAGATGCCCAAAATCATATCCGGTGATTCACTTACGCAGCCTGAAAGCAGATGATGATATGAGATTGAAGACATTCCTAGGGGTCGTAGAATCTCCTGATGTTTCCGCATGATCTTCCGTGATCTCACCCCAGATAGTGAGATCGATTTTCAGATCGTAGTTAGCCCCGATTAACCGATTCGAGCGCCCATATAGGATGGCCCCCGCAGACCGGGAAAGAACTTAAGGTGCATGGAAGAAATGGTCAACAGGTCTGGCTGCATCGAGCACATCTCCTCGGGGGAGCACCTGCTTATTTGTGAAGAAGAAGGAAGGATTCGGAGCATGCGGGGATTATGTATTGATTACAGAGAGCTGAATAAAGCAACAATACATAATCGCATCCTTCCGAGGATCGATGACTTCTTTGATCAGCTAAGGTGGAGCCAAGGTATTCTCCAAGATTGATTTGAGGTCGCTAACATCGCTGAGAGTTCATGATGAGGATGTTTCCAAGACAGCATTCGTAACACCTGCATTCGCATTTTCAGTTTCTAGTCATGCCATTTGGACTTACAAATGCCCCAGCTGCTTTTATGGATCTCATGAACAGGATTTTCAAAATTACTTAGGATCGCCTTGTGATCAGGTTTACTGACGATATACCGATCTATTCTAGCAAGGGAGAAGAACATGCAGAAAGCAGAATTTAAGGATAATTCCGCAAACACTATGAACATCTGCTAGATGCTGAACTCAAGTAGGGTTGTCATGGCTCGACAAGGTCATTAGGGACACATAGTTTCGGCAGAGGTCTCAAAGGGGATCTCAAGAAGGTCGGTTATATCGAATTGGAAACCTCCTACGAGTGTTACATAGATAAGGAGCTCGGGTTTGGCATACCGTAGTTCGCTGAGGGATTCTCAAGATAAATTCGGCACCTTGACTGGGGACCGACGAGGAAAGAGGAACCGCTTTTATGGTCGAGTATTTTGTCGAAGAGTTTCATGAATCGGGTGCGAGGTCGACTCACCCAAGATTTACACTTCCACTAGTGGCAGGATGGCTTTGCAAGAATATGATGCCTCTAGGCAAGGCCTAGGGTTGTGTGTTAATGCATAATGACAAGGTGGGATCGTGACATGCTTCTAAAGTAAATTAAAGAAGCACGCGTAATTATCCTACACACGACTCCGAAATGCCAAGAAATTGTGAGTATTCGGCCATGATATGGAGGCATTACTTATATGTAGTGCCCTCAGAGATTTTTACGATCATAAGAGCTTATAAGATCTATTTACGCATGAACCGAACATGAGACAGAGGAGATGGATTGAACCTTGATCAGCGATTGGCAATGTACCATCAATATCATCCTCGGAAAGGCGAACGGGTAACAGGTATGCCCAGTAGAAGACCCACAGCTCCCTATCACACTCTTGTAGCCATCTTCCTCGACCAGAACTGGTGGTCCTCAAGTGAGACTGAACCGATAGATTCTGAGCACTGCTAGCCACATTTCACGATGTCCCCAGATGATGTACAGATTGGGAGAGCTTCGACCAAGATCCATGATAATGAAGTTGAGAAGTGAAGTAGAACTGGCAAACGCAGGGATTTGTCATTGAGAGAAGATGGTACCGTGGTCATGGGACAGAGGTTGTGTAAAATCTGACAAAGTGATGTGGGAGGAGAGAGACATGAGGAAGCCCACTTCTCCGCTTATGCTATGCATCCGGAAGCACAAAAGATGTATCATACCCTAAAGTGAACACTACTCGGTGGAAAGGCACACAGGATATCACAGAGTTCACCTGCATTGTTCACATGTCAGCAGTGAAAGCCGAACATCGTAAGCCTCAGGACTATTACGCCACTCCCGATTCCTCGTGAAATGGAGAGAATCACTATGGATTTTGTGGTAGGATCACCACGGAATGGCCATATGATAATGATATGGGTGATCGGGACAGACGACGAAATCGCCATTTCCTATCAGAATAGTGATTCATCGGATAAGTCAGCCCAATTATCGCTAGAGAGATTATCGACCGCATGGTACGTCAGCTTCCATTGTTTCACAGATCCAGGTTTCATCTTCTACTAAGTTGGGGCTCCGCTTATTAATGCCCGCACTAAACCCATTTTGAGTACGCTTTCATCCACAGACATATGGGCAATCAGAGAGGACCATACAGACACTTAGAGGATATGCTTAGGCATGTGTTCGGGAGGTTTGGGAGGGGAGCTCTGACACCCACCACTCGATGGAGTCGCAGATACAATACAAAGATCGACCAAGATTGCATGGCCTCATGAGGCTCTTATGGACTCCGAAATGTCGAACCCACCCGTCAGACAGGTAGGCAGCGAAACAGAGGGTCCGAAATTGTTCAAGGACTTGTGATAAGATCAAAGTTATAAGTGAATAGACTGGAAAATCACAAGACCACGTAGTGCTATGCGACACCCACGCTTCTGACCTAGAGTTCGAGGTAGGGGACATGGTATTTTATGATTTCTATGGAAGTGGCGTGGCTTTAAGACTGGGGAAACGTGGAAAGCCGAGTCCACAGAGAGACTGGGCCATACGTAATTGTTGAGAGGATTGGAGATGTGGCATATCGAATGGAGTTGCCATCTGACCGACGATTCAATGAGGCCTACGTTTCTATGTCTGCAAGTACATACTGTAATCTTCACATGTATTGACAAGAGCAACCAAAGGGAAATATGCAGAATTTGATATAATGTAAGAGGTTCCAAGTGAAATCCTCGACCGTCAGCAAGTTCTCGCGCAACAAGACTATTCCTACCGGGTGAAGGTATTATGGAGGAGTCATACACGTAGGAAGCATTGGGAGCCACAAAGGCCCGTGATGCTTCACGCACTTCACTTGTTTTCCTGATGAGGTATGTTCCTTTCTTTCTGAGTTTAGTTTATTCATTTCGAGGACGAAATGTTCCAAAGGAGGGAGGATTTGCAACACCCCGCCCCGAGAGAGTGTACAGCATACGATACCATAGTGGGTGTAAGGTGAAGCACTAAATGTCACATAGTGTTGCTTTGAGACTAAAATAGGAAATGATAGAAATGATAATTTATGGTATGAGCATAAGGGTATAATGGTCATTACAAAGGATATGGAAATCATAATCAAGTTAGAGATGGGCCACAATACAAATAATAAGTTACAATCAGAAATTGTTACAGGCTATTTGCAATTAAAGGAAAGGTTAAAATATAATAATAGGAAAATAAAAGCCAAAAGTCATTTGGTCTCAAAAGTTTGCCCTAGCAAACCTGTAGGAGATAAAGGAAAAGGGAGAAAAGGAGAGAAAAGAAAGGAAAGAAGAGAGAAAGGGAAGAAAATGGTGGGAGGCGTGTGGGAGATGTGATTTTTTCTCCTTCAAGCTTTCCAAGTGCTCTACAAGTGGTAGCAAGGGAGAGGGTTTCAAAGGAAACCAAGAACAAGTAAGTTTTTAATGGTGGAAAGTTAGGGTTTGATGTTTTTCTATGTCTAATGTCTTGAATTTTCTGTATGGATGTTAAATTGCGGTATTTAAGGTTTAATGGTGCTGATTTTGATATCAATTGAGAAGGAAATGGATTACTAGTTAGGTTTTGAAAAGAAAGAGGGAATTGTTAGGATTTGACAATGAATTGTGTGTGATATGTTGAAATGTGGTATAAGGCATCAGATTGGAGTGTTTAGAGAAAAAGTGGAAGAGAAACACATTCGGTCATTTTCTGGCAATGGGCCCCGGTACAGAGTCCCTGTTTTCTGCTTCGACTAATTTTCGTATTTAATTATAACTTGCTTATTTCTGATCCGATTTGAGTGATTCAAGTTGCTGGTTAAAATAGACTTCAAGAAAATCATACATATATAAATAGGCATCGTCAAATTCTGATTATAAGTGGCCTAAAATTTTACCTGTGCTTAGGGCCATGTGCAAGCCAAATTCTGTCTAGTTTTTTGAACATGATTAGCCCTATTGCTTGGACGTAAAGTGAGTTTCTATGTTCATTTGGGTGATTCCAATTTAAGAAGAACCCTTAGCACCTTAAATTTTAAATAGTACAAAGAGATAATGTCAGTTATAGTTAAGACCTGGAAAAATGGATATGTCAAATTACCCCGAGTGTGGGGTTCCAGAAATGACTAGTTTGGCATGAAAATGCCAATACTTGAATTTAAGAGTCAATTGGAATGATTCCAATTTCTAAGCAGATTCATAGAGGAACAAGAAAAGATTTGAATTGATGGCTTTAAGGTCATTTTGTAAAGAAAAGGTAATTTCAGTCTTCCTTGATTATGTTTTTTTAAGTATGGTTAAATGGTATTTAAGTGAATGTGATGTGGTTGGGTGAAAATGAATGTGTATGATGGATTAAATGGAAGTTATGGTTAATGGTTAGTTATGGTTTTATTGAAAAAGGTGAAAAAGGACTATCGGAAGGGAACGAACTCTACTGGGAAGCAAGCTTTACTGAGCGGAACGGTGAGTGAAAATGATATTTTGAAATTGAGTTTTTAAAAGTGAATGGTTTTAATGTTAAACTAAAGTTTAATGGAAATGTTTATGTAAATGTTAAGGAATATGGAAATGTTTTATCTTGCATCAATATATATATTATGTGTATATTAAATATGTATGCATATGTTAAAGTATTATGAAAGTTTTAAATCGTGTAAAGAATGCATATGTGTTTTAATGATAAAGTAAAGGATTTAAAATGTATTTATAAATGTATTTTGGAAGAAATGTTTTATCGATGGTTACCCTAAACTCCCTATGACTGGGTATGACTGATATCGGTATAGGTACTCTGGGTTGTAAGGATTTAGAGGGTAAAGTTATAGGTTACTAATCGAGGAGGGAATTAGGTGCCTTAGTAATATCCTTACACGTGATAGTTATAAGCAGGATCGAATCCTATGCAAAGCGTGAGCTTCCCAGTCAGAGCGGTTATGACTGAATGTGATTGTCCTCACCACAAGACTTAAACCCATCAGTGTTTATTCCCCCGGGTTCCATCGTAAAGAAAGAAATAAAGAAAGAAAGTTTAAGGCATAAATGGATTTTAATCAGATAAGTATTTGTATTATAAAGAAAGAAAGAAAGTTTAAGGCATAAATGTTTAAGACATAAATTGATTTTAATTGTATTAGTATGTATTACTTTGATATATAACAAAATGTTATTTAAATAAAAATGTACACTCATTGGCCTTAGTCATTCTTCCGTATGTTTCAAAACATTTCGTGACCTCGAGATAGGTGCTACAGTAGCTATCCTCTTGCTAGCCAAAAAATAGTCGAGCCATCATGAGACGACGCCTGTGGATTTCATTGTATATAATTTTCCATACTGTATATGTTAAAATATTTATTATGGATATATGTATATGTATAGTTGAAAAAGGAACTACGTGGGCTTTGATCCTCGATCTAGGTACGTAGTTGCCCGCTTAAGTCCAAATTACATATCTGTCTTTCGATAAAAACAAATGCATGGATTTGAAGAAGTTTCAAATGTTTTGATGATTGAAATGAATAAATGTATATATGTATATATTGTGTGTTTGATTTGGTTGTGGACGAGGAGTAGTCCTAAACGGAAGTCGAGGTTGAGGATGGAAAGATTAGAAGTGTTTAAATGTTTTCGCAGTTTTGTAAATTTGGGAGTCCGAAAAACAGAGGAAACTCCGCCACTCTCAAAATCAAGCGCGAAAAAGAAAAAGAAAAGAAAAAAAAATTTACCACTTCGCTCCGCATTATTTTCTAAAGATATGTTAAGGATTTGAAAAAGGGTTCGCTTCCATGGATTTTATTCGACCGTTATGAAAAGTTTCATATCCATCGGAGTGCCGGGAGGTCCCCTAGCTTACGAGGTTAATCCGGCCTGATCCTTCACATTTCTTGTTATCCCACATTGTCATCCCGAAACTAAGAAAAGACCTTCATTCATCTCCATTCCAAGTTCCAAGACATAAATGTGATCTACATTCTTATAACCCAGCTGTGATTTGTAGACATCTCTAACACTAATAATGGGTAGAAAATCTACATCAAAGTCTTTAACAATGTGTACATCTCCTCCAACATAACTTAATACAAGATCCATTATCCATCTACCATCATGATGCAAATAAACATCTACATGCCCTTCTATGCTGCCATTTAAAATAAAACACTCAATAAACGATAGCTTTAGCAGATTAAATTAACACAAAACACTTTACCAAATTAAATTAACACAAAACACTTTACCGTATTAAATTAAAACAAAATGTGACTATGAAAACTAAAAAACAACTAATTTAACATCCTCAAACTCAGTTAAATTGTTGTTATTGATAAACACAAACCAATGAATAACAACACAAATGGAAGAAAATGAACACAACTCAAACCACTGAAGCTAAGGTTCCAAATTAATAACACAAAACGTATTTACAAATGGAAGAAGAAATTGGCCCTCCTTCGACTTCCAAATTTCGGGAGAATAGCTGAGATTCTACTAATTATCCAACAATATTTGGTCGAAAAGAAAGGTCTTTCAAGCAAACCGTAGTTATTTAAGAATCGAAGAAAACCTAAGGTCGCTTTACCAAAGGTCAGATTTTTGAAAGAAATTAGTATATGAAATTGTGGTTTTTTGATTTCCCTAATTAGAAGCCCTTCAAGTTTTAAATGTAATTAGGCAAAAATTGTCACAATAGTTATTGATGGCTATTCAATGCCTAATGTAACATCTTTTTTTGACATTTAATGCCCAAAGTTACGTATTATTAATTTGAGCTACTACAAAACGTGTGGGCCCTAATTGACAAAAAAAAATTTTACAAAGGTAAGTGGGATATTTAGAAACCTAAGAGGGTTTTTCGCACCTTCACCCTTTTTTTCTTTTCAGGAAGACAATCAGAGACAAGGAGAACCTCCTTTCCTTATAAAATGAGGGTCTCTCCCCTTGATTTGGAAAACATGAAGGGAAGACCATGGGCCCCTCCCCCCCAAAAATAAGAGAAAAGCCCTATGGCCCTTAGTTAAATATTTTTAAAATAATCGAGAATAAATTAGGACATGGATCTTATAATTTAGGTCCTAATAGTCATTTAAGTTTCTTAAATTTTTAAAGGAGATCATGGTCACGCCTCATTGAGCGGGAGACCCTACGGTCTCAAAGTTAAAAAAATTTAAATAGCATGGCCTAGGGAATCTCGGGAGGCGATCCCGACTTTGTGAGGTGATCTAAGGGGAGGCGACTCAAATTTTTGAGGAGCTACTTGTCTACCAAGTTAGTTTCCTGACTTTTTTTACAAATTCCTTTTATAGTTATTTTTAATTAATTGTCTTGTATATATTTAATTTATTATTATCCTAATTAGTCATTTAATTTATAGTCTTATTATTTTATTTCATTGTTAGTTGTTTTTTGTTTATTTAATTAAATTGGTTATTAATGTTTTTTATTATTTAATAATTCAATTTATTTTCCTTAACCCGTGAACCATCACCCACCCCTAATTTATTCAAATCCCCAAATTTCTAAATTTCCAATTCCTAATTTCAAAATTCAAGTCTCTCAATTTCCAATTTCAATTTTTCAACTTTCCAATTTAAAATTCAAGTCCCCAAATTTCTAATTTAAATTTCCCAAATCTCAAATTTCAAAATTACAAATTCTCCTCCTAAAGCAACCAAAAGTTCGCCCTTGAACTTAATCTTCAAAAAACATCCATCCATGCCTATAATAGGCCTACAACTTCACTGGCCCATCCTTGGCTGTGCATTCAAACAAACAAAGATTATCCTCCCCTTGGGATCACCTCATGTCTCTACGCTCACATAGAGCCCTGATCGTCTCTCAACAACTTATAACATAAGCTTCCAACTCATAAAATCTCGCCTGTAAAAGCCCCGTATCAGACATCCAATACCATCCTCCTTACTACTCGCCAGACTGGGAGTATCCAACATTCACCCTTAATTCTTCCTCAAAGATCCTTTTCATGTCTTTAATTTTGTAGGCAAGGATTTTCAAGAATTCCGTTTTGTAATGTCATTAGAAAAGTAGTTGAAACCCAGGCATTAAAGTGAAAGTCCTATAATTTTGTTATGGTCTGAACTAAAGTTTTGGCTAACTAGTCCAAGGTTAGTCATTTGTCTTTTGACACCAATAAGACAAAAGAGCATTTAGTCTTCACACTTTACCCTTAATCTATTTCTTTCATTTTCACATACTTCAAACAAGCACCCCCTAGAAATACAATACTTTCACAGGATAGATTTCAACTCTCGCCTACATTTGGAAATGTCATTCTCAAGTTAAAGTAAGATCTTGGTCTTCTACATTGGAAACAAGTTGGATGTCTTCTTCAACAAAGGGAATTCTTCATCATCGTACATTATAATCAGGTCATCAATGGTATCTTCTTACTTTCTTTCCGCAGTCTTCACTATCTACACTCTCATGGAAACCAGCCATCATCTTCAAACTCATTACTTTCATTGGCCTTCATTTTCCATAAAGGCATGATCAAAAACTTCATATTCCTACAACTCATTAACATCGTTAAATCGGGCATCATTTCGATTTCTTGGCCTTGATTCAAATGGCTGGAGGATCTATGTCATAACTAATAGCCAATATATTTCAGGCAAGGACAGGAGGCATCAATCTCATGGTTCATAAAATTTCACTATATCCGTGGTCCGAATTTATCTTACTCAACACATTTCATCCCATTATCATCCCGAACTAAGAAAATACCTTCATTCATCTCCATTTCAAGTTCTAAGACATAAATGTGCTCTCTACATTCTATAACCCAACTATGATTTGTAGACATCTTCTAATACTAATAATGGATAGAAAATTCGCATCAAAGTCTTTAACAATGTGTACATCTCTCCAACATAACTTAATACAACATAATCCTTCATTCTCCAACAATCTCCTTGCTTCATTAATGGGAGCAACGAGAACATCTTGTCCTCTAGTTGGCACCTCAGGCACTTACAACCGACGCACCGGTGAGAATAGTATCTCTAACAAAGGCCTCAGCCGTAGGCTGCCTCGGGATCCTATGGTCCCTCGAATCTTACTGCCATCGATGAGCACTGAATCGACCGGGATTTTTATTTCCTGCCTTCTATCTTTTCATTCCTTTCTTTACTCGTTCCACATTTAGAGCGCATGTCGTGATTTTGGAGGAATCATCATGGTAAAATCCTGTGACATGGGCCCGAATGTGGTCGCTTAGGCCGTCTTCAAACTTACGACACTTCTCTTCTTCACTTACTAGCATATCGGTAGCATACTTGCTCAACCGTGTGAATTCTTCATATTCACACTCGACGCTTGCTTCAAATTATGAAACTCTCGCCGTATATTGTTTAAATAGATGCGCCCAATATAATGCTTTTAACTCATCCAAGAAGAACTTCCAAGTAATACTCTCTGGTGGTGCGGTCCTGGTCACAAAAACCCACCACCACAAGCCTCATCCTCAGTAGTGCTAAGGTCGCACATTCCACTTTCTCTCTTCAAATGCAATGCATTTCAGACAAGCATTCGTCGGCTCTCTCGAGCCAATTTTCTCGCCAGCGTGCCCATCATCCTTCTTTCCCAAAATTCCCAATTCTGGGCTTGCGACCTTTGCCATTCTTTCAATGGTTGATCGCCATGAGCTTGCCAGCTTGCTGTCTCGGGCCTTACAAGTGCCCGAAGTTAATCGGTCGAGGATACCACAAGACTTCCTACTACTTGTTCCGCTCATTCGCTGGTGGAGCATGTGATGCTTTGTCCACCTACCACACTGAAGAGGACTATCAGACGATTTCCGGTCACCCCGATCTTCGGGTACTCGAATCCATCCATGCTTACCTATTAAAATCGACAAGATCCACGTCAGAGTAATATCATCCCTTTATATGCCAATGCAATGCATGTCAAATACCATTTTCAAAATCCTTTTTCAAAATCGTTTAGGGCCCCCTTTTTTTCACGAAAACGCCTAAACCTAGGCTCAATCACTAAAGTGTAACGACTCCACCCCCCCCCTCAAATTTCTCGCCGACCGATTACGAAGTCCGAACCAAAACCCCGAGGACGCCTGCTAATTTTTATTTGCATTTTATTACGTTTTCATTTTTCAAAAATGTCATGACCCGAATCCCCGGCCCGACCCGAATGGCGGATCCGAACTGAAGCCCGGTTTTCTCCGACGTTTTCATTTATCTCATCAAAACATTTTATTAATTCATGAATATGGTAAGTTTCACTGGGTGCTCAATCATTTTCAAATCTATGCACTGAAGACCCATAAACATTTAACAAAATACATTTACAAAGAAGGTGATTCATGCCTTTTCAAATGATATACAAAATCAACAAGGTTCAGAGTTTAACTCTTTTACAAGATACCACTGCTCAAAAAGAGATGATATTAAATTATGGAGTATACACTCTATACTGCACTCTCTATGACTTCATACGCGCGATCTCGCCTTCTTCTTTTCTTTCGCTTGCTCAATACCTACGCATAGATAAACTACATGCTAAGCATTTTCTTGCGTTTAATGGTTCTATACGCCTATTCCAATATTCAATTTAATCCCTAAGATTCATTTAACATTAAACCATGCCTAATATATCAACATGTACTCATGCTATTCATTTTCGCATGCTTTCAATATACAAATCATTTAACATATCATATCATGCATTTTCAATGCAACAATTCATTTCACCATTCAATTTATGAGATTTAAGCATATACAGAAGAATCTCATTTACACTACAATGTTGGTTCTTTCACCTTGACTATTCAATTTACAATTTCGACGATTCCGCTACTTAGCCTACTATTATCATTCTAAGAATGCGTTTACACATTGGCCACCCGGTTTCCCATCATGACGATAGTCGCTTGGTGCACCCCGACATGTGGTATCACATTATTCGGTCTTCCATCATGACGATACCGGGCTTTGCGCACCCCTATTACGTGGTATCAATTAAATGCCACGCCATCAAGACGAGGGTCGACCGGGTGCATCCCGCTGCTGACATTCTTCAATGCCATACGTCATCACGATTTCCGATGTCGACGGTGCATCCCGCCAAGTGGGACATTGGAAAATTTCAGGGTGTTTCAGACGATGCCGACAGTATCCCATCGACGCTCATTCTGATATATCAATCAATTCACATTTATGACGGATTCCGTTTAATGAATCTCGTCTTTATCATCATTCACATTCATTCGGTTTTCAAATATCACATTTCAATTCCATATTCACTTTCGTATTATCTTTTCAAAGATATACTCAATCTATGTACTTATTTACATATCACGCACGACTGCCTCATACACTTATTCATGTACCTTATTTCATAGCTACTGCAAACCACTGTAATACTTGAAATAAGCAATAGAGCCGAGAACAAACCGCCGCCGACCTAGCTTCCTTCACTTCCGATCTCTGGCCCAGTTAAAGCGATCATCACCCGTCCCTAGTCAATAACATTCATGCCACTTTAGTGGATAAACAATTGTTAAAATAATTTTAGCAAATTATGTCCATTTTTGTTATCAGCCTAAGACACTAAGTCTGCCCGGAAGATTTGTCTCGCTTCTAAGAAAAGCTTCGCTTGCCCCTCGACTCGCGAGGTAACGCACACTTTCACCTAGCTCTAACTTTAATTGAACCCCATTAATCATTTTAGGGTCCTTTGACATCTAAGATACCTAATTACTTGACTTAACGACTTAAAATATGCAAAAATGGGGCCATTAACAACCCGTACTCTAAGACACTCCATCTGCACCCAGACAGTTACCCTGCACAACTGTGACTAGTACACCCTGACTCCATACCGTACAGGTTACCCATCGCATACCCGGTACCATTACAAATAACCTGTACCCCATAATTCCACGGGTTTTTGCCCAGAATGTGAGGGATTTTGGGCACACACATTTTTCATCCACAACCTTCCATTTCATCCCATATCAAAATCCACCATGGAATCTACCCAAAACAACTCCAAATGTGCGGTTTAGACTCCATAAAATCCATTTTCCGGTTAGGCTTTCACCCAAAAAATCCAAACCAAAATATGCGTTAGGGTTTTAATTTTTCTTACCTTGAACCTCTTCAAATCTCTTTCTCAGATGATGCTTATCTTTAGAGCAAGAAGTGGGAGAAAGGATCACACCAAAGCTCGACATCTCTTGCAAACCCTAAATTTTTCTCCTCCATTTCTCTTCCTCTTCTCCAAACTGGATGGCTCAAAAATGAGCCCCTAAGACCAAGTTCGTCTTTTATAAATCCACTTAAGTGTAAGGCCTCAGCCGCCTATAAGCACTTTTTTATCATTTCTAATTTTCCCTTTTTTGCTCTAATTAACTTATTCTCTTAAGGCTATGTTTCGCTCAAAACCCATTATTACATTTAAGTCTCCTATTATTCCACTTGAATTATTCAATAAATCCAAATTTTCCATTTTGGACATTCTAACTCTTATTTCACTTTCCTTATCATTTATCATTTATTTTCCCATTAGCATTTAGTTTACTATTTGACCCTTAGGTCCTTATTTTACAATTTCTTCACATTTCCTTTTCACTTGGGTTTATTTCTCTGGTTCAATCCATTTTCACTTAGCATATAATATCTCAATCATATGCCCACACTTTATATTTACTTTTCACAATTTATCAATTACTTTAAAGCCCAAGTTCGACTTCAATTCATACCCGAATATATAATAAAATTATTATAAAAATTCTAGGTATTGGGGTGTTACAATTAAATGTGCAACCCTAAGTGCCACACTTGCAGCTTCCAGAGTATCTCTATTCTTGACTACCCAAGTGTCAGCTTTTAACCATATCCCTAGAAGTTATCTTCTCTATCTCAAACTCCCACTTTTAGTGACAACATCATTGCCAACAATAACATGTAATTAAACCCTATAATTAAAGCAAACATATGAACTCATATTAACATTCAAATAAGCTTAAAACTGAAATCAATCCATCAACCTGTGGGTTGTGGGTTGGCAAAACCCTAAAGAAAAGAGTTAGTTCATCATATTATCTGGCCAATGTATCAAGAATTCAAATCACGTATGTGTCAAGGAAAGACTACAGAAAAATCCATCTTCGTGATCTATCCCAAACTGGCTCATCTTGATCTCTCACTCTTATATCTCCTTCTCTTCCCAATCCCATCCCCTTTGCTCAAGGTACTCCCTTTTATACTCTCGAGACGCTGCAACACCAATGCCTGTGCTGGGTGGTTTTTCTGAGTTCCCGTGAATGGGAAAGGGAACCTCTCTTCACCACTTAAAGGGCTTCAGCGGCGAACCCGGTGGCCTTTGATTTAGTTTCTCGTTCACTACGAATGAAGGGCCCGCAACGACGGCGCTTCTCCGCTGGCAAATCTTCTACAAATACGAACCCAAATCTTTTCAGGATGTCGCCACATTTATGCTTCCGCCTGCTTTTCTAGCCCTTTGATTCTTAACATCGCCATATTCTATAGAATATAATATGAGGGATTAGCGTAATATTAATGAAAAGACCGTGAATCATGCATTTTAAGGATAAAGAACAACGTGGAATTTAACATAAATGCAATTTATTGATTCATTCCGATCAACACCCCTAAACTTAGCTTTCGCTTGTCCCCAAGTAAGAATGTACCCACCCCGCCAGTGGGCACACAAGAATAATGTGAAACTATATGACGATAATGGCTACACACATGACAATGTGCTGAAGAAGGGGTCCATATTAACCAGTTCAAAAGATCCAGCGACTACCTTACTTGTTTAACTCTTCTTAAGAACTTGCATCAGGTGTTTGTCTGGCCAATTCAAGTGGTCAACCTTTTTAATGCCTACAATAATCTTCCCAAGGTGTCTAAGTGCGGTTAAGGTGTGATATCCGCATAGTTTGACCAGACTCCCAAACTTGAATTGAACTCGCCTATTTGGAATAGCTTAACACGGAAGGATGAGAACGCACCAGTTTATTCACTCGCCACTCCCAAGAGGATTTACTCTAAGACAAATCTCAGAGTACTAGCAGCCTCTAGGAGATTTTAGGTGAGAGTTCCTGTAGCGGGGATCCATTGGTGACTCCCCACCAGTTGGTTACGGGCATTGGGCATTTAGTTCCCCTTCAACTTCGCCCCAAACACTCAACCAAACCTCAAGGTTCGAGATCATGATCATCCATTCTCCTTCAATCCCATGTACGGCAAAGTGAAGTCACGGCCCCACCAATCGCCTGGCTGCACAGTTTTGTAAAAATCCTCCTGACTCATGCCCTGATTCCGATTGGATGATCCCCATCGCTCTTATTATTTCTTCTTCTTTTTTTTCATTTTTTATTTGGGGCTCAAAGCCGGATCCTTTTTCTAAGGTGTCCCATCACTTGTGTGGTTACTCTTGCTATTTGGTAGGACTTTATACGGTAAGTCCGGAATAAAGCATACTCAAGACCACGGTGTGTGTGCGCATTGTTTCACTTCGGGAATTAAGTTCTGAGATCTAAAAGGGTAATGCACATGGTTAGTCTCGACTTACACAACGCAATCCCAATTGTCAAACAACCTCGTCTCAATTGCTACACTACTACAACTTCGCTTTGTTGCCATCATGCTCAAAATTAAGGCAGGGGTACTCAATACTAACTCTAGAGACTATCATATTGGTGCATGGGAAACAACCTAGCACACACCTAAAATAAAAAAAAAAAAAAAAATGGACCTAACATGCAAAAATAGCAAACATGCAAAATAAATAACTAAAAATATATACCTAATATGCAAAAATGGAAAAGATAAAATAAATTGGACTTAACATGTAAAAATAGCAACAATAACCCAATTCAGAATAAAACTAAGTCATAACAATCAAAATAAAATAAGTCACACTAACAGTCAAAATAAAACTAAGTCACACCCCATACACCCACACCCCCAAACTTGAAATGTATGCTATCCTCACGGCGAAGAAAAGAAAGCAGCAAAGAAATAAGTCCCGTAAAAATATATATATCAACGAGCGGTGGCTGGTGGTGTTGTGTGAATGACAAAATGAGCGAGGTGCTAGGGTGATCCTGGTCCTCGCCGGCTCGGGAGAAGCGTACGATTTCAACCCGGAGGAATCCATGTCTCCGGCTCAGTGGCAACCCGGCGTTCCCCGAGACCCTTCCCCAATAAGCGCTAAAGCAAAGAGTGCATGGATCCGCCGGGCCGTGGATCGGGCCGAACTGTAGGGGGACCTCAGGTCGCCGCCCACTAAGTCACCAGGCAGTGGCCGCGGCGGCATCATCGCCGGCCTCACACGGACTCGCCGTGGCCCCCGAACTTCCACTCCGGGGCGCGGGAACGGGCAAGCGCCGCCGCATCACTCCCTGAGTCCAACACACCCCGACCGACCCAAGCATAGCTCGCTGGATTGCGGAGGTGGATCAGTGGTGCCAAAGCAAAGGTCCATGAGTCATCTTGATCAACCCCAACTCAATGATCTTCCCGATGTCGACCGAGTCCTCGCTATGGCGTATAAAAGGATCGTTTCGTCTTTGTCACCGCATCAAGATGCGTGAAGGTTTAATCTAACGTATAAAAATTATACCAAACTTTCGCCACGCGCGTGAGTGCTATCGGAAATGTTGTGAACTCGCTCAATAACGTGGTGGCGAGCCACACGCCCCGCCTCGTAGCCCCGGGTACTCCTATCACCGCCCTCCCACACCGGATAGAACGGCTGACGGCTCGTGGTCTCAAATCGACCCACCCACTCGACAAACACCGTGGTGCCGACCGAAATGGCAAGTTAGGAGTAGAACTCGCAATGGACGGACTAACTCGGGTCGTGGAGCACATTGTGGTCCGCTTAAACTCGAGTCCGATGGTGAAATCAAGAACGACGAGGTCAGAAACCCCGCTCCGAGACTAAGTTCGGATGCAAAGCAACTCATGGTAGAGCCGCTCTACCTCCCGAGATGAACGGTGCTGACGTCCGAGGACGCGGTACCGATGTGGAACCTGAGCGTCGCTGTAGTTGGGACAGCCTTTCTTAGCTCCATAGTAGTCACCGATGGCTCGAAATCTGAAAAAAAAAAAATGCACACAAGAAAAAACAGGAGGCAAAGGGGCGAACCAAAAACGCTCGAGGGAAAAAAAGAACCGCCATGGTATTTATGGCCTAGAATATGAGCTGCTTCACCGTGGTGAAGGACCCCTTTGCTGCGATGAAGACATACTTCACAGTGGCGAAGGACTGAGCCTCCCAGAGGCGAAGGTGACTCACATCGCGACTGTAAATGTCCTACCACAACGCAAACGGGGTTCCCCATAGCGAACCTCCGCTAGCTGGTACCTCCGTTCCTCTCCACAAACAGCCAAGCTTGGTTCATCGCGCGGACCGTAAAGTATGGGCAATCGTGTTTTGCCTCCACCTTTAAGATTCATCACATAATTAAAAATAATTAAGGTTAGGATGCCCAAAACGAAAATTTTTCTGTAAAACAGTTAAGAGGAATGGAGATAATATGAAATAAGGGGAAAAGAGAATCTCACAATGCTCGGGTCGCTCCCAACCATTTCTAACGCTGATACTGACATTCCCACAGATTCCATGTCGTATTCTCTGTGAGGAACCGGGAATGCTATCGCACCTTCGTGGTGCCCAAAATCGCTGTCAGTCAATGACTATTCGCTACCATGCCTTTGATCTTCCGTAACTCATTATGCAACACGAGATTTACTCCCGGAGTTTACCACTCGCCTTAAAAGATCTCTGGGGTGGATGCGACCGCATCTTTGTTGTGGTAGTCATCCGTGGTTTCATAGGCTGGAATACATGAAAGTTGATCTCGCCTCTGTGGCCTCACTCCCGCTCCTTCGCACATCAATTGGGCCCCTAGTCGCTATATAAATGGCCTACCCAATATGACAGTATTTTTATCTTCTTCCATATCTAGAACTATGAAATCATTTAAATATGAACCTCTCCACTTTGACTAACGTCTCTATCACCCCCCCCGAGGTGCTCTAAAGACCCATCTGCCAATCGCGACCGTGGTCAGGAGCTTCACCTAATCCCAATTGTCTCGAATATAGATAATGCATTTAGGTTAATACTTGCTCCCGATCGCACAAGGCCTTCTCAAAGATGAATTTCCAATCAGGCATGGTATAGTAAACTACCGAGGTCTTTCTGGAATTTTCAGGCAGCTATCAGAGGATGGCAATTACACTCCTCGTTGAGTTTATCGCTCCCAAAGTCCGATACCTTCTTTTGTTAGACAAAGATCTCTTAGCGAATTTCACATAGCTGGGCATCTGCTCTAATGCATCAGCAAACGGAATGTTTATTGGAGTTTCTTAAACACCTCCAGAAACTTGGTGAATTACTTATCCAATTTGCTCTTTTTTAGGCGTTGAGGGTACGAGATTGGGATAGTAGGTTCAGTCATGTTTGGTCGACCCTTAGCTTATATTTCTTCTTCATCCAACTTTTTCTGATGGGGTTGTTCCCCTGCTACCTTGTCATTCTGGCTAGGATGGATTACTTCTTGGCTCTACTCTCCCTATCAATCGTGGCCGCCCCGGTGCCGCTAAATTTTCACACTCCTCAATGTGACAGCCTTTTAATTGCTCATACCCTCGCCTGCTCACTCCTTCATAATTACTCAGAATGCTCCCACGCTCTCACAACAACATGGCCATTCGGGCCCATTTGCACCTTTAAGTTTCTCAATTGTGCCGCATGATCGTTCAACTGCGGTCTAGCTTGCAAATTCAATTATTCTCATTCATAGCTATGCGTGAGGTGAGACTGGTGCAAGTGCTTCGCTTTCCAAGTCTACTTTTTTCTCGTGGGTCAGGTTCATTCACTCGAGGTGGTGGCATGTTGTTCTCACTATTCCTCCAACAATTCTTATTGTTCCGATTCACTCGTTACCTCTCCATCCCCGACCCGCATTCGACTCCGATTCCGTATCCGGTTCCGATATGCATTGCCCCCATATTGCCCTCATTGCGGGAGCCGACTTCATTGATCACATATCAGCTGGTCTCCGTTGTCATTCCGTCTCATCGACACTCCATAGCATTGTGCTATCCACCACAAGATCTCACAAATTTTTACCTGACTATTCTCATTAGCATTTATCGAGCCCCATACTTCAGAATGCTAGTTAATCGTGCGACATGATTTACCAGGTTACTTAGAATCTCTATGTCTGCTCCTGCTAGGGGTTTCCTAGGTGCTGATTTATCTCTAGGCCATTGAGTAGTATTAGTAGTTGTATCCTCCAAGATCTCATATAGGCTTGATTCTGCGGGTTCATCGAGCACCGCCCCATCAAGCATCAATGACGCCCGACCGAGCTCAAACCGCTGGTGGTGTAACGTATGCACCTAAGAACATCCATTTAGTTAATCTATGATGTGGACAGCCTCAATAGCTCATGAAATCTCTCCCAAGCCTCAACTAGGTTCTCCCTCTCAAATTGTCTAAGTGTATTGATTTCTTGCACCAATTGAGCTATTTTCGAGGGTGGAAAAAATTTGGTCATAAATTTCTACACCAAGTCATTCCATAAGGTGATGGAGTCCTGGAGGTCAAGCCAATAACCAAGAGCCACCTTGGCCACTAAGTGACAATGGGAATAGCCTCAGTTTGAGAGCTTCTTCAGTTACCCCATTATACTTGACGGTATCACATACCTCAAATAAAGTCAATAAAATCTGCATTCCTGGGTCCCGCCAGAACCCATGGAATCGATATTATCGAGCATCCTAGAAGTGTCACTCCTTTAACTCAGTTGTTCGCTTCAGATAAGTGGTCGTCGTGATAGGCCGATCGAACAACCGTAGGTGGCAAGGCAAACTCCTCAAGCAGCATAAAGATTATCAAAGTTGTACGAAGGGCGTGGTGGCTTCTGATTTCACAGCTTTCTGTCCATTCTATTCCACCTGTGGTTCATCCCCATCATGAATATGTCCTCGTCTACTGATGTCAGATGATTTCAGTCAGAAGCATGTGGGTCTTTCTATTTAATCGATGCAAAGAACTGCTCTGGTTCAGGATCGAATGGAAGCAATTCCCTGTGATCTTGTATTTGCATACACTCTAAATACTTTCCTAAAATCATAGGATAAGAACGAAACCAAATCACAGCACAAATGCAATAAAGAAGAACACATAAACCAAGAATAAAAGTAAAAAGAAATGATCAAGAAGTGAGAATAACTAAAGAAAGTAAAATTGATCCAAAGTACTATCTATGGCATGGTTGTCAATATCAACACTAAACTTCTCCCTGGCAACGACACCAAAAACTTGACAGGCCAATGGTGAGTGTGTAAATTAATCGGGAAACGCTAGGAACCCGCAGCGCAAGTATACGCCATGAGCAGATAAGAATGGTTAGTCAATGTCATTCCTCTAAGAGAAGCAGATTGACTATTTATTTAATGACTTCAATAATATTTGGATCTAATCCTAAAGCTTAATTTCACTAAATTTAGAATTAACAAAAACTTAAAATCATAGTATCGAATTATATTAATGATGAGAAACTTGTGTGGTTTTACCTTCTCCTACCACTCTCGATGGATGTCAATTCAATTAAGGACTGACAAGTATTTATATGAGCTATGTCAGCAAGTCGATCTTTCCTACAAGATATTCCTCTCTCGAGATATATTTGCCTATCTCACCAAGTGGGATGTGTATTCCATCTCTACCTCAACCCCCGACCAAACGCCTTAATGAAGAACCTGAAGCACTGCGCTCAGAATATCTCTATTCTTCACCTAATTGTCGCTTTAACCATGTCCCTAGAAGACCCTCTCGATCTCAAACTCCCAAAGCCTTTAGCATGCCACGGCTACGTATTAACATGTAAATAAACCCCGCACTAAAGGCAAACATATGAACTCATATTAGCATTCAAATAAAGCTAAACTGAAAATCAATCCATCAAAGTGTGTTATCATAAACTCCCAGAGAAAAGAGAGTTAGCCATCATATATTATTCACTATAGATTGAAGAATTCCAATCATGAAGTGGGTCAAGGAAAGACTATTTAAAAATCCGCCTTCGCGGATCCGCCTCGAACTGGCCTATCTCTGAATTCCTCACTCTATATCTTTCATCCCCTCTCTTGCTTCGAAAGTACTCCCTTTATACTGAGACGCGCCCATCAATGGCCCAGAAGTTAGGTTTTTCGAGTTCCTGCAGAATGGAAAGGGAATCCCTGCCACCAAGCGCGAACCCGGTGTGGCCTTTGATTTGTGGCTCGGTTCATCATGCAGTAGTGGGTCTTCGCAAAGAATAACTCGTGAACCTCGTGATGTCGCTTTCGCATTTCTACTTCATTTGTTTTTCTGTCTTTAATAGTTCCTTTTATTCCAACATCTCCATATTCTATAGAATAATATAATATGAGGGATTAGCGTAATATTAATGAAAAAGACAATGAATCATGCATTTTAGCTATAAAGAACACCGAGAATTTAACTGAAATGCACTCATGATTCATCCCGATCAAATGGAATCTTCTTTACTTTCTTCAAAGTCTTCACTATCTACACTATAACACCCCAAAATATACTCTAGTCGTTTTCAACATGTTTAGGGTATTTTGTAGGTATAATTTGAATTTTTCGTAATTTAAATGCAAATGAAATTTTCGAAACCCAAATATGTATTGAAACAAAGGTAAAAGTGGAATTTGAAAAACAATATAAAAGTCATAGGTAGAGACATGACTAAAGTGGAAATAGCATAACTTATTTGTAACAAAGAGAGAGATGAAGGATTTTAAAGGGTAATAAAAGGAGAATTAAAAATCAAAAAGGGGTGAAGAGCAAGTTTGGTCTCTCATTTTTGGGAGAGCAAAAAGGAAGTGAAGAAAAAGAGAGGAGAAGAGAAGAAGAAGAGAAAGAAGAAGAAGAAAAGAAGAGTATGGAAACTATGATTTTGGTATGGATTATCGACTCGACTTTGTATGGATTTTTATGGGTTTGTATGGATATTAGGTTGTTTAATTTCTAGGCTTCTAGTTAGGAATACTACACCCTAGTTTTGGTTGAAAGTTGGATTGGTAAAGCCCTAGTTCGTATGAGATGAGGATGGAATCCTCCTTTGAGTTTGGATTTGTATGGATTAGCAGAAACAAAACCCTAACTTTCCTTGTGATTTTGATTCGGGGAAAAGCCCTAACTTGGGAAAAATGGGCTTTATTGATTCTAAACCATTATTGGAGTGATTTGTGGATTCCATGGTGGATTATGAGATACACGAGTTTAGAGGAGTTATTTGAGTTTTTGTGGGTGGGAAATGGCAAAATCTGCCATTTCTAGGCAAAACTCGCGTATTGGTACTAGTATTGAAAGTGGGTACCGGTACCTATGGATAGATTGGGGTGGTACCCCAAGACAAAAGTTATCGTACGGCATCTAATTACAGAAGTGGGCTTGGTACCAAGACTAACCAAAGTGGTAATTGCACCGATGCTTCCCGTAGCCCCGATTTTTGTATCCGTACTAAGCCCAAATTTGTACACCGATAGCATACAGAAACCCTAATAAATGACTGGGTCAGGGTTCAAATAAGAATGAAACTAAGTGAAAACACATCGCACCTTCGCACTGAGGCAGCGGTTTCGCCACTACGAAGCCTGGGATGTCGCAAACTTAATGCCTTATGATAATATAGCAAGTTCCTGAACACATAATCTGGTAGTGATCGCCAAGACCTGACATTGAATGGATATGGCACCTCTCGTTATTTCTGGGCAAGCACGATAGTACTTCGGGTACTTCCGACAGTGCAACAAGATTTCTAACTCGCTTCGACACATTTAGCAGTTTCCGCACTCCGATTAGCGCTACGCCACTCGACCATGCCAGCAATACGTAGTACTCGTACTGCTTAGTGCGACCAAGACTCGTCAATGCTTCTAAGACTCCCGCTTGCGGCTACGCGACCTCAATACCGCATCAAGACTTCTGGTACTTATTGTGTCAGGTCCAACTCCAATCCTTATTACCGATCTAGGTAGTCAACAAATAGTTATATGGATAAGAGTCTAAATAACTTAACAAGAGTAAAGTAGCATGTTATGTTTTCTATAAGACTCGCGGTACCCTCTCGAACAATTATAAGCTATAGTAGTACTCCACGTACCTCCATATAAGTATAAACTCATAGTGATCTAAGGTACTCCATACAAGTACAACCTCGTAGTACTCCACAGCACCACACAAGTTATTTAGTACCTACTGCAGCCTCCCGTAAGACAAATAACTCCTCACGAGATCTCAACAAGTATAAGCCCGCTTATAAGTACAAGGTATAAGTTTGTTATATGAATTCATAAAAATTCGTGAGATTCATTAATCATGATATGCTTAATCAGAATGAGCATCACCATGTGTATATGTATAAGTCATATGTTTCCCACTGCCGTAGTTTAGCACAGTTTTAATTCGTAGGTACAGGGAGGATCGTCTCAGACGGATGAATCATGCACTTCAGCTTAAATTCCTGAGTTCTTATAGCTAAAATGCATGATTCATGATTTTTCATCAATATCACGCAAATCCTCATATTATATCGTTTCTATGTAATACATATGTTTGAACCTGCAAGCAAACTAAAAGCATTAAAAAAAAAGAACAAAGCTAAAAATGACAAAAAGGCGACAACGTATAACACTGGGTTAGCAAATGATGAAGAGACTCTTCACCGCGGCGAAGACTTATTAAACACAAGGCCCTTCAATCAACCAAGAATCGTAGTTCGAAGGCCCTCGGTTAATGTTGAAGGAAGCAAATCCTTCGCTCTTAGCGAACCCTTCCAAAACGTGGAATTTAACCCTAATTTTCTAGCCATTTAATGGGTTCAATGCCTCGAGGTATAAAAGGGAACATTTTTGAAGGTGCAAGGGGACGATCGAGAAGAAGGAGAGATAAAAAAGAGAGAAATCACATAGATGATTCGAGAAGATCCGCAAGACGGCTTGTAGTTCCTCCCTTCAACCTACTTCATGATTTGAATTCTTCAATCTTTAATGAATAATATGATGAACTAATTCTTTTCTCTAAGGTTTTGCCAACCTTAACCACAGTTTGATGGATTGATTTTCAGTTTTAGTTTAATTGAATATTAATATGAGTTCATATGTTTGCTTTAATTCTGGGTTTTATTACATGTTATTGTCTGGCCAACCGTGACATGCTAAAGCTCGGAGTTTGAGATCGAGAGAAGATAACTTCTAGGGACATGGTTAAAGCAACACTTAGGTAGTCGAAGAATAGAGATATTCCGCACTTCTCACAAGTGTGGCACTAGGCTCGTGACATTTCAGCGCTTTAGTCGAGGGTCGAGGCAGAGATGCAATACATCCTACTAGCGAGATAAGCAAATATATCTCGAGAGAGCCATCTATAGGAATACCAACCTGCTAACATAACTCATATGAATACTTCAATAAGTCCCACCGAATTGACATCCACGCGGTAGAGACTAAAAACCCTAAGTTTCTCATCACTGAGCAGAATCTAATATACCCAATTCTAAGTTTTTGTTAATTCTAGCAACTCAAATTCTAATTTCTTTAGACAGATTCACAACATTGTCATTTATTAATCAAGATTCAAACACACTTCTCTTCGAGGGAACAACACCTGACTAACCACTATACTACATCAATCGACGCCAGATACTGCGCATTACGGGCCTGCAGATTTCCCACCTAATTTTGCACACTCACTTTCAGCCCATCAACGTCTGTGATCTTCCGCCTGTTGGGCCAACACACTTGTAAGGGTCCATCACCTGTAGGTTTTGCGCTCTGATTATGTAAATGTAATGTACAGTTTTTGAATATATATATATATATATATATATATATATATGTAAATGGGACTCGTGGATTGTATGTATTTAATATTATAAACAATCTTACTACGTAGTAGTTTTATTTTTTTATCTTTGAATATGATATTTCGATTCAGTTATAAGACTTAGAATCACAAAAAGAAAGTAAAGAGTCCCAATATAGTTTTCAACCCCCTTTCGTCGCCTCGCTGTCAGGGCGTGATACAAGCACTCTCACTCCAACCAGCATCATCATCTTCAAACTCATTACTTTTATTGCCATCATTTTCCATAAAGGCATGATCAAAAACTTCATATTCATCTACAACTTCATTAACATCAAGAAATTGGGCATCATTTTAAGTTGGCCTCATCTCAAGCACGGAGGATTCAAGGTTAGTAACTAATAGCCAATATATATCTTATGCAATGACAGGAGCATCAATCTCATGGTTTACAAAAAATTCTATCACATCTATGTTTGAATTTATCTTACTCAACACATTTTGTAACACCCCGTCCCGAGAGAGTGTACAGTACATGATACTGTAGGGGTGTATAAGAGCACTAAATGTCACATAGTAGTATTTTGGAGACTAAAATAGGAAATGATAGGAAATGATAATTTATGGCATGAGCATAAGGGTATAATACATTAAGAGAAAGGATATGGAAATCATAATAAGTTAGAGATGGCCACAATACAAATAAATAAGTTACAATTGCAAAATTAAAGTGTCGAGGGCTATTTGCAATTAAAATAAGTTGGGTTAAAATATAATAATAGAAAATAAAAAAGCCAAAAGTCATTCGTCTCAAAATTTTGCCCTAGAAAACCCAGAGGAGAGAAAGGAAAAGGGAGAAAAGGAGAGAAAAGAAAGGGAAGAAAATGGTGAGCAAGGTGGGAGATGATTTTTTTCTTTCTCCTTCAAGCTTTCCAAGTGCTCTACAAGTGGTAAAGCAAGGGAGAGGAGCCAAAGGAAACCAAGAACACAAGTTTTTAATGGTGGAAAGTTAGGGTTTGATGTTTTTCATGTCTACGTCTTGAATTTTCTGGTATGGATGTTAAATTGCGGTATTTAAGGTTTAATGGTAGCCGATTTTGATATCAATTGAGAAGGAAATGGATTAGGTTAGGTTTTGAAAGAGCGAGAATTGTTGTGGATTGCTACAGAGAATTGTGTGTGATATGTTGAAATGGGGTATAAGGCATCAGATTGGAGTGTTTAGAGGAAAAAAATGAAGAGAATGACATTCCTCGGGTCATTTTCAAGTGCCAGCCTGTGCCAGAAATGCCCTACTGCTTCAACCACTTCAGATTGACCATAACTCGCTTTATTTCTGATCCGATTTGAGTGATTCAAGTTGCTGGTTAAAATAGACTTCAAGGAAAATCATACATATAGAAATAGAACGTCAAATTCTGATTATAAGTGGCCTAAAAATCACCAAAGTAGGGCCATGTGCAAGCCAAATTTGGTTCAGTTTTGAACATAGATTAAATTTCTGGGTTGCTTGACGTAAAGTGAGTTTCTGTTCGATTTGGGTGATTCCAATTTGAGAAGAACTCCTTAGCAATCTTAAATTTTAAATAGTACAAAGAGATAATGTCAAATATGAAATTAAGACCTTTGGAAAAAATGGATATGTCAAATCATCTTGTGTGTAAAATCGTAAATGACTAGTTTGGCATGAAAATGCCATCACTTGAATTTGGAAGAGTCAATTGGAATGATTCCAATTTCTAAGTAAAGTAGATTCATAGAGGAACAAGAAAAGGATTTGAATTGATGGCTTTAAGGTCATTTTGTAAAGAAAAAGGTAATTTGGTCTTTCCTTGATTATGTTTTTTTAAGTATGGTTAAATGGTATTTAAGTGAATGTGATGTGGTCAGTGAAATGAATGTGTATGATGGATTAAATGGAAGTTATGGTTAATTGAAAAGAAGGTTTTCTTGAAAAGGTGAAAAGGACTATCGAAGGAACGAGAACCTCACGGGAAGGAAGTGGATTGAAAGCAAGAACGGTGAGCAAAATGATATTTGAAAATCGAAGCTTTAAAAGTGAATGGTTTTAATGTTAAACTGAAAGTTTAATGGAAATGTTTATGTAAATGTTAAGGCATATGGAAATGTTTTATCTTGCATCAATATATATATTTATATGTATATTAAATATGTATGCATATGTTAAAGTATTATGAAAGTTTTAAACTCATAGAAAGAATGATATTGCTTTTTAATGATAAAGTAAAGATTTAAATGCATTTATAAATGTATTTTTTGAAGAAATGTTTTACTGATGGTTACCCTAAACCCCTATGATCATATGACTGATATCTACGAGGTACCTTAAGCGTGTAAGGATTTAGGAGGGTGTTATAGGTTACTAACCGAGGGAGGGAATTAGGTGTGTCTGTGAGTAATATCCTTACACGTGATAAGGTGCTATGACTGAACCCTATGCAAAGCGCGAAGCTCGCAGTCAGAAGTGGGTTATGACTGAATGTATCAGTTCCTCACCACAAGCATTCCTGGAACCGACGGTGTTTATTCCCTCCGGGTTCCATCGAAAAGAAAGAAATAAAGAAAGAAAGTTTAAGGCATAAATGTTTAAGGCATAAAATGGATTTTAATTGTATAAGTATTTATTATAAAGAAAGAAAGAAAGAAAGTTTAAGGCATAAATGTTTAAGACATAAATTGATTTTAATTGTAATAGTATGTATTACTTTGATATATACTGAAAATGTTATTTAAATGAAAATGTACACTCACTGGGCTCCTTTAGCTCATTATTTTCCGTATGTTTCAAAACATTTTCAGATCTTGTGATAGGTGCACAGTAGATAATTCCCCAAGTGCTGAGTCGAGCCACTGGCTAGACGACGCCTGCATTTCATTGTATATATAATTTTTCATACCGTATATGTCAATATTTTGTTACGATATATGTATATGTATAGTTGAAAAGGAACTACAGGGCTTTGATCCCTCAAGTGACGAGGTATCGAGGCGTCTACTTAAGTCCCATTGCTTCCAATCTTGATAAAAACAAATGCATGGATTTGAAGAAGTTTCAAATGTTTTCGCTGATTGAAATGAATAAAATGTATATATGTATATATTGTGTTTGATTTGGTTGTACGAGGAGTCCAAACAAGTCGTAGAAATTGAGGATGAAAGACAAAGGTTTTTAAATGTTTGGAGGTTTTGTAAATTTGGAAACCGAAACATAGGAAACTCGCCAATTTTTTCGAAAACCTAAGCTGCCAAAAGAAAAGAAAAGAAAAAAAAATTTACTAATTTCGCTTCGCATTATTTTCTAAAGATATGTTAAGGATTGGAAAAGTGGGTTCGCTTCCATGGATTTTATTTTGACTATTTTAAGGAAAAGTTTCTATATCTACTGAGTGCCTGGAGGTCCCTAAGCCATGAGGTTAATCCGGCTCAGATCATTCAACGTGGTATCAGAGCCACGCTTTTGAAAAATGTTATGGAAGATTTGAAAATTTTATGTTCATATGATTGTTTTAATGTTTTATTTTAAAATTGCATAAATTATTTATGTGATTTAAAATCATATATGCATTACATGACATATTAAATTTTTAATTCATTAAATGTTGCCGAGGCCGAATTTCACTCAGAGAGAGCCCCCGAGCAAGAAGAGATCACCACCTCTGACTATGTTGATGAGTCTGCTTATGTTCCTCCACCCACAGTGCAGAGTGACCCTATGCCACCACAGACAGGGCCGCCACCACCTCCTGAGGTTGTGGGAGGACAGATATCATTAGAGCAGATGGTCACCTTAGCCACCGTATTACGACACTCGAGAGCCTTAGTCGGCAGAGAGGGGGCGAAAGCTAAAAAGGAACCACGATGGATCGGGAGACCCTAAAAGGTCAGCCATGGTTAGAGGAAATGAACCTGCCCACCAGTGATGCAAAGGTACTGATGAGCAGATGGTCACTTTTTCTCGCCTTCTCCTACTGGATGAAAGCATTGGAGCGATGGAGGGCGCTTCAAAGGAGATGCCCATAGGGAGTGTCCTGGGCACAATTTAAGGAAGAGTTTACAGATAAATTTGTTCTAGCCAGTTACCGAGATGCAAAGGCTGAGGAGTTCTTAGGCCGGAGTTGTGGGACACTCTCTCAGGACAGACATGAGCGAGTTTTTCCCGAGCTCGTCATGTCCCATTTATCGTGGATGACGGCTCGAAGACTAAGAGACGGCCAGTAGTCTCAGCCCAGAGGATTAGAACCATAGTAATACGATGCTCACACAGCACTCCGCCGTGTGGTCGAGCTGCAGCTAGGGTCGAGAGGAGCACTGTGGTTGAAACCTGTGTTACGACTCGCCCAAGGACGTAAACCCGAGTGGCCGACGTGGATTCAGAGGTTCCAAGAAGCGCTCAAGAGGGGAGGAAAGACACAAGTGGGACTTCCAGGCAAGCAGCCTGGGCCGTGGGGCACGCCCAGCTGTATTCGCAAGGCCACGGCATGTGCCTCCAAGGGTCCAAAGCCAGAGTGTGCTAAGTGTGGGAAGAACCATTATGGTGAGTGCGGAATGTGGATAGACAGTTGCTTTAAGTGTGGACAGCCGGGACACTACGCCAAAGAGTGCCCACAGATAGTTTCGGCAAAGGGATCGAGGGGACAGACAGACGTAGGCGCTCGGCCGGGTAGAGGTCGTGGTCGTATCGTATGGGGTTTTGTGCATGTGAGCAGCCCCACTACATTTACTTTAGATCCGGAGGACCAGCAGTAGAGTTTCAAACATCTAGAGTGACGATAGACTTACCTCGTATTAGGCTGTAGGCTCAGCAATCACCCGCCAGAGGTAGATGTGCAAGACTGCAGGTCATGACAGGTACTATCCAAGTTTTCGAGAGTGACGCTTATGTCTCTGATAGATCCAAAGTACTTCACTCGCTTATTTCATAAATTTATTGCACAAGTGAACATGCAGATACAGCCCATAGATTGTAAGATGGTAGTCTCCCTTCCTACGTGAGATTCAATTTATAGCAGATAGAGTATACATGGGTTGTAGAAAGGATTATTACCGAGGGGTTAAGGAGTGATTAACGCCTCAAAAGTGCACTAACCCTATATTAGGACAGGTTTTGAGTGCTTTTGCATTAATCATGTCATTTATACCAATTGAAGTGTTCAAGTCTTCTTAGTGCCACTTATGCCATTTGGGAGGGTATTTTGGTTGTTTTCAGAGGTATTTGAGCACTCGAGTTCAATTCAATACAAAAGGGATGAATCATGAAGTTGGAATCTGTCTCACCCATCAACCACCCCAAGAATCAATGAGAAAACAAAGGGCAAGTGAAGAAAATTCATGCATTGAAGGCAAAGATGAAAAGCAAAGTGAAGGATCAACAATGCAGGAATTTTCGCTGTTGCGAAATTTTTCGCTAAGATTACAAAATTTTCAAGAACCTTAGTGAAATTTCGCAAATCCTGCTTAAAATCGCCAAATTTCGCTTAGACCACTCCAAATTTCGCTAGCACTGTTCCTTAGCGAAAAAACCTGATTTCGCTTCTCACAAAATTTCGCTTATCTTAGCGAAATTTCGCTTAGCCAGCGAAATTGCCCACCCTAGCTTAAATTTCAGCTGGCTGACTACTTCGCTAATTAGCGAAATTCTTCAAATTCTAGAGAAAATTGATGCCTCACATGCTTTGTACTCACGCTAAACTCGCTCCAAACTCGTGTATTAATAATCATTCTATAACTTAGCCAATTTCAGGTTTTTCGTATTTTCATACTTAGTGAGGTCTATATAAGCCTCTTGTTTTCAGAATCTCTAAAACAAGAATCAAGGAACAATTTGGAGGAGGAGAAGATATTTTTGTAAGTTTTCATTTTGTAAATAAAGTCTTTTATTTAGGTTTTGCTTTTCTCTCTTCTCTCTCTCTTTTCTTCTCCTCTTTCTCGCCGTTAAACACCCCTCTTTAGACACAACTCAAGAGATGTCGCTGCCTCCTTTCTTTGGAAGAGGAAGGAAGCTAGCTTGGTGGTGGGGCATATGCATGTTGTCCTCTTGTACTAAAAGCCATGTGTAGTGTATTTATGGCCCTGTATTTCAAACATGGTCAGCATAACATCAATGTCACACTTCCACATACTTCCATGCTTTAGAATCCAAAGGTATATCCAAGGAGAGAGGTAATCGTGATTCTTGTGATGGTCTACGAGCCTCTAAAATGATATTTATATGTTAGGTTTCTCAAAATTAGAATGCATAGCATTTAATGCTATTGATTCGGGCCAATACTCCATGCTTTAGGACCGGTGGATTCTTAGGATGGTCTCACGGTAGCCTCCGAGATGATATTAAATGCCAGTGTTTTAACAAAGAAGGGGCCATAATCGCATACCCGTATTGACTCAAATAGGAGTTGTTTCACGGTGAGGCTCTTGCTAGTTAAATGATGCATCCTGCTATGCCAGAACTATAGGTCGCTTGTCATAACGCCGAGGATAAAACCCGAGGACACTTGCTCGCCTTAACTTGCCAAGTTATGACCTAATTCTTCAAAGTTAATCTTTTTCACTTTAACTTTCGCTTACACTATCGGGCCAAACCCTTCCCACTGTTTTTGAAACCCAATTCCAAAGAGTCCAAGTAGAAAGCCTTACCTTCGTGCACTTATACAAACCATTTCTAAGATGAAAACCCATCCCCGTGTTCGACCCTAGACCACTATATCAAGAAGAGCTTGACTAATGCGCGAGGAACTTAGGTATATAGAATATTGTTGATTCAAATTTTCACCATCGTGGGTACCTAATCAATGAGTTTATGGCCAATTTGCATTGCTGACATCCAGATTTCAATGTGGATACTGTGGATGACTGGGTTGTCTCGACATCACACCACCATGGATTGTTTCAGGAAAGAAGTTAAGTTCTGTAGACCGGGGGAACCAGAGATTACTTTTTGTGGGGTAAGAAAGATATTGTCCTCGAGTATGATGTCTCGTGGACGAACATGAAGATGCTCAAAATCATATCCGGTATCTAATTTTTATGCAATGAGGTGAGAGATGATGATATGAGATCGGGAAGACTCCTGCAGTCGAGAATTTCCTGATGTTTCCTGCATGATCTTCCGTGACTACCCCTGTGATAGTGAGATTGATTTTCGATCGAAAGCTAGCCCCGTATTGTAACCGATTTCGAGAGCGCCATATAGACGGCCCCCGCAGAATCGGAAGAACTTAAGGTGCATGGAAGAAATGGTCAACAAGGGGTTCGCCGCATCGAAAGCACATCTCCTCGGGAGCACCGGTTTTACTTTAGAAGAAGAAGGACGGAGCATGCCGACAAAATATTACGCAGAGTCAATAAAGTAACAATACATAATCGCATCCTCTTCCGGTGATCGATGATCTCTTTGATCACATGTGGAGCTAAGGTATTCCAAGATCGACTTCCAGGTCGTGCCATCACTTTCCGGGCCTTGAGAGTTCATGATGAGGATGTTTCCAAGACAAAGATTCGTAACACTGTGACGCATTTGAGTTTCTAGTCATGCCATTTGACCTTACTTAATGCCCCAAATTATTGCATGGATCTCATGAATGTGATTTAGGCCTTACTTAGATCATTTTGTGATCGTGTTTATCGGACAATATATCGATCATTCGGCAAATGAGAAGAACATGCAGAGCACTTATGATAATTCGCAAACATTATGGAACATCGGTTATATGCCAAACTCAATAAGTGTCAGTTTTGGCTCAACAGTGTCGCCTTTTGGGACACATAGCTTCGCAGGGTCCTGATCCGCAAGGTCGGTTATACCGACTGGAAACCTCCTACGAAAGTGTTACATGTATAAGGAGTTTTCTGGTTTGGCAGGTATTAACACGTGAAGTTCGCTTAGGGATTCTCGAAGATAGCCGCACCGACTAGACCGACGAGGAAAGAGGAACCGCTTTTATGGTCGAGCTCATGAAGAGTTTCATGAATCAGTATGAGGTCGACCTCACCCAAAGATCTACACTTCCATCGCAGATGGCTTTGCAAAGGTAATAGATGCCTCTAGGCAAGGCCTAGGTTGTGTGTTAATGCGTAATGACAAGGTGATTGCATATGCTTCTCTAGGCAATTAAAGAAGCACGAATTAATTATCCTACACACGACTGAGCTAGCAAATTTAGTATTTCATTTCTCATGGATACGGAGGCATTACTTATATGTGAGTGGCCCCGTAGGATTTTTACTGATCATAAGAGCTGCAAAGATCTATTTACGTGCATGAACTAAACATGAGACAAGAGGAGATGGATTTGAACCGATCATGATTGCGAATGTACCATCAACATCATCCCGGGAAAAGGCGAACGTGGTAGCAGATGCCCCAAGAGGAAGACCCATGAGTCCCTATCGCACTCGAGGTCGCGCATCTTCCTCGACTCATAGAATCGAGGTCCGGGTGTGAGACTGAACCGATAGATTCGGGATAATCGTTAGCCACATTTCCATGTACGACCGCATTGATAGACAGGATTAGAGAGCTTCCGCATTCAAGATCCACAGATGAACAGGTCGAGAAGTGAAGTAATCCGGGCAACGAGGATTTGTCATCGAGAAGATGGTACGGGTCATGGGACAAGAGGCTGTGTGTACCTCGGATGTAGGTGATGGGAGGAGAGATTGGTGGAGGAAGCCCATTCCTCCGCTATATGCATCCGAAGCACAAAGATGCATCATACCCTAAAGGAACACTACCGTGGAAAAAGTATGAAGAGGGATATCAAGTAGAAGTTCATCTCCGTATGTCTCACATGTCACAGTGAAAGCCGAACATCGTAAGCCTCGCAGACTATTACGCCTACTCCCGACCTCAGCGGGAAATGGAGAATCACTATGGATTCAGGGTGTGGATTCCACGCCGCCTAATGGCCATGATACGATACGGGTGGATTGCGGAAATCGCATCGACACCAGCTCATTTCCTCTCCCTTTAATGTGAATAGTAATTCATCGATAAGTTGGCCCACCATACGCTAGAGAGATTATCGATCGCATGGTACGCCGCTTCCATCGTTTCGCATGAGATCCTGTGTTTACCTCACTTGCTGCTCAGCTTACGTGAATGCCCTTTGTGACTAAATCGCATTTTGGGCATTTTTCATCCACATATGGCCAATCCGAGAGGACTATTACATTTTAGAGGATATGCTTAGGCATGTGTTCGAGTTTAGAGGAGCTGGGACACCCATCTACCCCGATGGAGTTCGCATACACAACAAAGATCGCATCGCACGTACGGCCCCTATGAGGCTCCTTTTGCCGGATGGGAATGTCGAACTCAAACCGCTGGGACGAGGTAGGTGAAAGGAAATTAGTAGGTCCGGAAATTGTTCAAGTGACTTGTGATAAGATCAAAGTTATAAGGAATAGACTGAAAATTGCACAAGACCTACGTAGTGCTATGCGGACAATCACGCCTGACCTAGAGTTCGAGGTAGACACAGATTTTCGAGGATTTCCCATGGAAGGGCGACTAAGATTTAAAACGTGGAAAGCTGAGTCCACGATATATTGGGCCATGCGTAATTGTTGCTGAGAGGATCGAGAGGTGGCATATCGATTGAGCTGCTTATCCGACCTCGATCGCATTCACGATATTTCCATGCTCTATGCTCCGCAAGTACATACTGCACTTCACATGTATCGACAGAGCAACTAAAGCGGGAAATACAAGAGAATTTGACATACCAAGAGGAACCGAAATCCTCGATCGCCGAGAGCAAGTTCGAACAAGACTATTCCGTCGGTGAAGGTATCAGGAGGAGCCCACAACAGAGGAAGTTACTTTGGAGCCGTGAGGCCCGTATTTGCGTTTATCGCACTTCACTTGTTTTCCTGATGAGTATGTTCCTTTCTTTCTTTTGAGTTTAGTTTTATTCATTTCAGGACGAAATGTTCCAAAGGAGGAGGATTTTGTAACACCCTCGTCCCGAGAGAGTGTACAAGATATGATACTATGTGGTGTATAAGAGCACTAAATGTCACATAAGAGTGCTTTGAGACTAAAATAGAAATGATAGAAATGATAATTTACAGATGAGCATAAGGGTATAATGGTCATTACAAAAGGATATGGAAATCATAACTGTTAGAGATGGGCCACAATACAAATAAATAAGTTACAATTGCAAAATTAAAGTGTCGAGGTTATTTGCAATTAAAGGAAAGGTTAAAATATAATAATAGGAAAATAAAAGCCAAAAGTCATTTGGTCTCAAAATTTTGCCCTAGCAAACCCGTAGGAGAGAAAGGAAAAGGGAGAAAAGGAGAGAAAAGAAAGGAAAGAAGAGAGAAAGGAAGAAATGGTGATAAGGTGGATGTGATTTTTTCTTTCTCCTTCAAGCTTTCCCAAGTGCTCTAAGCAAGTGGTAGCAAGGAGAGGAGCCAAGGAAACAAGAACAAGTAAGTTTTTAACAGGAAAGTTAGGTTTGATGTTTTTCATGTCTAATGTCTTGAATTTTCTATGATGTTAAATTGGTGGTATTTAAGGTTTAATGGTGCTGATTTGATATCAATTGAGAAGGAAATGGATTAGTTAGGTTTTGAAAAAGAAAGTGAGGGAATTGTTAGGATTTGACAAATGAATTGTGTGTGATATGTTGAAATGGGTATAAGGTATCAGATTGAGTGTTAGAGTGAAAAAAGTGGAAGAGAAACACATTCGGTCATTCCTCGGGCAACAGCCTTCAGACAGAAATGCCCGTTTTCCGCTTCGACCAATTTTCGTATTTTGACCATAACTTGCTTATTTCTGATCCGATTTGAGTGATTCAAGTTGCTGGTTAAAATATACTTCAAGGAAAATCATACATATATAAATAGGCATCGTCAAATTCTGATTATAAGTGGCCTAAAAATTCACTCAAAGTAGGGCCATGCAAGCCACCCGTTCGGGCTAACATAGATTAGCCCGCTTGTTCGACGTAGCGAGTTTCTGCTCCGATTTGGGTGATTCCAATTTAAGAAGAACCCTTAGCACCTTAAATTTTAAATAGTACAAGAGATAATGTCAAATATGAAGTTAAGACTCCTGGAAAAAATGGATATGTCAAACAGTCCCGAGTGTAAATCTATGAAATGACTAGTTTGGCATGAAAATGCCATCATCACTTGAATTTGGAAGAGCCAATTGAATGATTCCACTTTCTAAGTAAAGTAGATTCATAGAGGAACAAGAAAAGGATTTGAATGATGGCTTTAAGGTCATTTTGTAAAGAAAAAGGTAATTTGGCTCTTTCCTTGATTATGCGCTTTTTTTAAGTATGGTTAAATGGTATTTAAGTGAATGTGATGGCTGGGTGAAATGAATGTGTATGATGGATTAAATGGAAGTTATGGTTAATGGTTAGTTACGGTTTTCTTTGCAAAGGTGAAAAGGATCATCGGAAGGGAACGAGAACTCAATTTCGAAGCAAGCGGATCGAAGCAAGGAATCCAGGAGAAAATGATATTTTGAAAATCGAAGTTTTTAAAAGAATGGTTTTAATGTTAAACTGGAAGTTTAATGGAAATGTTTATGTAAATGTTAAGGCATATGGAAATGTTTTATCTTGCATCAATATATATATTTATATGTATATTAAATATGTATGCATATGTTAAAGTATTATGGTTTTAAACTGTGTAAAGAATGCATATGTGTGTTTTAAATGATAAAGTAAAGGATTTAAATGTATTTATAAACGTGATTTTGGAAGAAATGTTTTATCGATGGTTACCCTAAACCCCTATGACTGTTAAGTGACTGTGGAGCATTCCGCCTAGGTACCTAAGCGTGTAAGGATTTAGAGTAGTTATGCGCTACAACCGAGGAGGAGGGAATTAGAAGCTCAGGAGTAATATCTCATACGTGATAAGGTGCTATGATCGAACCCTATGCAAAGCATGAGTTTCTCCGCAACGAAGGGTTACGACTGACGTGATTGTCCCTCACCGTCAGCATCTGAAAATCGATTGGTGTGTTTATTCCCCGGGTTCCATCGTAAAGAAAGAAATAAATAAAGAAAGTTTAAGGTATAAATGCTTAAGGCATAAAATGGATTTTAATTGTATAAGTATTTATTAAAGTAAAGAAAGAAAGAAAGCTTAAGGCATAAATGTTTAAGACATAAATTGATTTTAATTGTAATAGTATGTATTACTTGATATATACCGAAAAATGTTATTTAAATAAAAATGTACACTCACAAGTCTTCTTTTAGCTCATTCTTTTCCGTATGTTTCAAAAAACATTTTCTTGCAGTAATCTCGAGATGTGGCAGTAAAGCGCTCCCCTGCAATGAGTCGGCCATCAAGGAGACGACGCCCGTGATTGATTGTATATATAATTTTCCATATCAGATATGCTGAATATTTTGCTATGGGATATACGTATACGTATAAAGTCAGTGCGAACTACGCGCTGATCCTCAAACACTATAAGACGTAGGCTGGCCTGGCTTAAGTCCAAATTTCAAGCCCAATCTTTGATAAAACAAATGCATGGATTTGAAGAAGTTTCAAAATGTTTTGATGATTGAAATGAATAAAATGTATATATGTATATATTGTGTTTTGATTTGGTTAGGACGAGGAGAACTAAAACTTAAGTTGAGAAGTTGAGGATGGAAAGATTAGGAAGTGTTTTTAAATGTTTCGCAGTTTTGTAAATTTGGGAAAGTCCGAAAAACAGAGGAAACTTCCGGCTAATTTTTCCGAAAATCAAGCCGCTTTGGAAAAAGAAAGAAAAGAAAAAAAATTTACCACTCTGCCTGCATTATTTTCTAAAGATATGTTAAGGATTGAAAAGGTTCGCCTCCATGGATTTTATTTGACTCGCTTTAAGGAAAAGTTTCTATATCCATCGAGTGCCGGAGGTCCTCGGGGTTTCATGAAGTTAATCCGGGTCGGGATCCTTCACATTTCTTATCCCATTGTCATCCTGAACTAAGAAAAGACCTTCATTCATCTCCATTCCAAGTTCCAAGACATAAATGTGATCTACATTCTTATAACCCAGCTGTGATTTGTAGACATCTCTAACACTAATAATGGGTAGAAAATCTACACAAAGTCTTTAAATAATGTACATCTCCTCCAACATAACTTAATACAAAGATCCATTATCCATCTACCATCATGATGCAAATAAACATCTACATGCCCTTCTTATGTCGCTTACATTTAAAATAAAAACACTCAATAAACGATAGCTTTAAAGCAGATTAAATTAACACAAACACTTTACCAAATTAAATCAACATAAAACACTTTACTAGATTAAATTAACATAAAACAAGGGACCATGAAAAACTAAAAATCAATTAATTTAACATCTTCAAACTCAGTTAAATTGTTGTTATTTATAAACACAAACCAGTGGACAATAACACAAATGGAAGAAAATGAACACAACTCAAACCAATGGAAGTTAAGGTTCCAACACAACACAAAATGTATTTACAAATGGAAGAAGAAATTACCCTCCATCGACTTCCAAATTTCTCGATAGCCGCTGAGATTCTACCTTAATTATCCAACAATATTTGGTCGAAAAGAAAGGTCTTTTCAAGCAAAACCGTAAAGGGTCAAGAATCGAAGAAAACCTATGCTTGTCTCCTCTACTAAAGGTTGTATTTTGAAAGAAATTAGTATAGATGAAATTAGGGTTTTTGATTTCCCCTAATTAGAAGCCCTTCAAGTTTTAAATGTAATTAGGGCAAAAAATTGTCACAATAGTTGCTTACATGGCTAGTTCAACAGCCAATGTAACATCTTTTTTGACATTTAATGCCCAAAGTACGATTGGCTAATGGAGCTACTGGCAAAACGTAGCCCTAATTGACAAAAAAATTTTACAAAGGTAAGGGATATTTAGGAAAACCTAAGAGGGTTTTTTGCACCTTCACCCTTTTTTTCTTTGTGGAAGACAATCAGGAGACAAGGGAGAGAACCTCCCTTTCCTTATAAAATGAGGGTCTCTCCCCCTTGATTTAAAAAAAACATGAAGGGAAGACCATGGGCCTCTCCCCCCCCCCCCAAATAGTAGAAAGCCCTAAGTGGCCCTTAGTTAAATATTTTTAAAATAATTGGAGAATAAATTAGGACATGGACCTTTATAATTTAGGTCCTAATAGTCATTTAAGTTTAAATTTTTAAAGGAGATCATGGGTCACGCCCACATTGAGTGGGAGACCCTAAGTGGTCTCAAAGTTAAAAAAAAATTTAAATAAGATGGCCTTAGGGGAATCTTGGGAGGCGATCCCGACTTTAGAGGTGATCTTAGCTTGGGAGGCGACTCAGCCCGAGGAGCTACTTGTCTACCAAGTTAGTTTCCTTGACTTTTTTTTACAAATTCTTTTTTTATATAGTTATTTTTTAATTAATTGTCTTGTATATATATTTAATTTATTATTATCCTTGGAACAGTCATTTAATTTTATAGTCTTATTATTTTATTTACAGTTATTGTTTTTGTTTATTTTTAATTAAATTGGTTATTAATGTTTTTTATTATTTAATAATTCAATTTATTTCTCTCTTAACTCCGTGAACCATTACTCCACCCCTAATTTATATTCAAATCCCCAAATTTCTAAATTTCCAATTCCTAATTTCAAAATTCAAGTCTCTCAATTTCCAATTTCACTTTTCAACTTTCCAATTCTTAAAATTCAAGTCCCCAAATTTCTAATTTAAATTTCCCAAATCTCAAATCTCCAAAATTACAAATTCTCCTCCTAAAGGTAAAAGTTCGCCCTTGAACTTAATCTTCAAAACATCCATCCACGATAATAGTGGCTCCACAACTTGTCAGCCCATCCCTTTTACAGGCATTCAAACAAACAAAGATTATCCTCCCCTCTTTTAGACCACCTCTACATGTCTCTACGTTCATTATAGAGCCTGGATTGCTTCTCAACAACTTATAACATAAGCTTCCAACTCATAAAATTCAGTTGTAAAAGCCCCAGAATAGACATCCAACACCATCCTCCTTACTCGCTTGCACTTGGAGTATCCAACATTCACCCTTAATTCTTCCTCAGCATCCTTTTTCATGTCTTTAATTTTGTAGGCATGATTTTCAAGAATTCCTCGGGTTTTGTAATGTCGGGCTAGAAAAGTAGCTGGTTCCCAGAGCTAGTGAAAGTCCTATAACGGTTATGGTCTGGAACTAAAATTTTTACAACTAGTCCAAGGTTATTGTTGTCTTTTGACACCAATAAGACAAAAGAGCATTAGTCTTCACACTTTACCCTTAATCTATTTCTTTCATTTTTCACATACTTCAGTGCCACTCCCCTAGAAATACAATACTTTGTGATAGATTTCCTAACTTCAGCTACATTTGGAAATGTCATTCTCAAGTTAAAGTAAGATCTTTGGTCTTCTACATTGAAACAAGTTGGATGTCTTCTTTCAACAGGGAATTCTTCATCATCGTATTATTATAATTGTGTCATCAATGGCATCTTCTTTACTTTCTTCAGAGTCTTCACTATCTACACTCTCATGGAAACCAGCGTCATCATCTTCAAACTCATTACTTTCATTGCCTTCATTTTCCATAAAGGCATGATCAAAAACTTCATATTCCTCTACAACTTCATTAACATCAAGAAATTGGGCATCATTTTCAGTTGGCCTTGATTCAATATATGGAGGATCTATGTCATAACTAATAGCCATATCTTCGTATGCTAATGTATATCAATCTCATGGTTTGCGAAAATTTCTACCATATCTGTGTCTGAATTTATCTTACTCAACACATTTCTTATCCCATTATCATCCTAAACTAAGAAAATACCTTCATTCATCTCCATTTCAAGTTCTAAGACATAAATGTGCTCTACATTCTTATAACCCAACTATGATTTGTAGACATCTCTAACACTAATAATGGATAGAAAATCTACATCAAAGTCTTTAACAATGTGTACATCTCCTCCAACATAACTTAATACAAGATCTATAATCCATCTACCACCATGATGCAAATAAACATCTACATGCCCTTCTATGCTGCCATTTAAAATAAAACACTCAATAAACGATAGCTTTAGCAGATTAAATTAACACAAAACACTTTACCAAATTAAATTAACGCAAAACACTTTACCGGATTAAATTAAAACAAAACAAGGACCATGAAAAACTAAAAAACAGTTAATTTAACATCCTCAAACCCAGTTAAATTGTTGTTATTGATAAACACAAACCAATGAATAACAACACAAATGGAAGAAAATAAACACAACTCAAACCAATGGAAGCTAAGGTTCCAACACAACACAAAATGGAAGAAGAAATTACCGTCCTTCGACTTCCAAATCTCTCAATAGCTATTGAGATTCTACCTTAATTATCCAACGATATTTGGTCAAAAAGGAAGGTTTGTCAAAGCAAAACCAGAGAGGGCTAAAGAATCGAAGCAAAACCTAGGGTTGTCTTCGGCCCAAAGGTTGTATTTTGAAAGAAATTGGTATAGATGAAATTAGGGTTTTTGATTTCCCCTAATTAGAAGCCCTTCATATTTTAAATGTAATTAGGGCAAAAAATTGTCACATCAGTTACTTACATGGTTGGTTCAACAGCTAATGTAACATCTTTTTAGACATTTAATGTCCAAAGTTACGGCATGGGCTAATTTGAGCTACGGGTGAAAACATTTTGGCCCTATTTTGACAAAAAAAAAAAAAATTGAGGTGTAAGTGAGATATTTAGGAAAACCTAAGAGGGTTTTTTGCACCTTTACCCTTTTTTTTCTTTGTGGAAGACAATAAGGAGACAAGGGAGAGAACCTCGCTTTCCTTATAAAAGGGGGGTGACAGACCCCCTTCCTAGTGACAGAAATCTGGCCTAAGAACTCCACAAGAACCCCTCCCACCAAGCTCGCTCGACCGACCAGTTACCATGAAGCTAAGTCGTTAAACTCCACAAACTCCGTATTTGGAAAACGTGGGCTATAAAATTTTCACTTTTCTATCAAAATCACACCTGGGGATGAAGGAAAATCCCAAGCAAAGATAACGATCACCGGTGGTCAAGCCCAAAATACAAAATCACTTGTATATAAACAATTACACTCCCAATATTTTCCAAAATCCAACTACAATCATAAAGGATCTCTGGTCCTCCTCAAAATATAAGATACGAATTAATCAAACATAATTTCATCGCAACTTGTTTTTCTCAAAATCATGCATGCATATTTTACAAAAGATATTTACATATACAAAATGCCACATTTTAACTTTTACTAGTTTTAATTTACACCTTATCTTATATATAATCACAACACATCGTCTAGGACTGAGGATCCTGGAAAGGTCTTTCGGCTTCAACACCTGCACCTGAAAAATTATTTTAAAAACAGAAAACTGTGAGCCAAAACTCGCTCGCTGAGCCTATAAGTTCTAAAATGCCGCTGTCCGCCGCTTGTACTCTCCCAATATGAAAATCTGTACATAAATGGTTGTAAACTGCTTATGAGAAACTGAAGTTTTTGCTATGAAAACCATTTCAAAAAAATGCTCAAAACTATTTCCTCGCTGCTGAAACTGCTTTACCGAAAACTGCTCGGAAATCCACTACGCCACAAATCGTTTCAAAACTATTTCGTCAAACTGCCAGTGGTGGTTACTTATCCGAAAGTGCTATATCAGAATCAAGTACCAATCCATCGTGGCCCATTTCCAAATACCCTAGAAGTGATGCCTAACCCTGAACCCGCACAGAGTGAACTCCTAACACTAACCTGGCTAAGATAGTCCCAAGTGAACACTCCAAGGATCTATATAGCATAATGGAACCTCTAACCAAAATGCTCCTGATGGAACCTCTGGAACCAACACCTCATCGCTATGTACTAAGTCGGGCCAAGGCTAACTATATACCTCGAATGTAAACTTAGGCACTCACTATATAAATACATACTAGATCTAACCCCCAATTGCCGACTGTGCAATATAGTTAGTCATAATATCCCATAACATTGTCATGCAATAATCCGAAATACATCTAACTCCTGAACCGAGTCGCCATCTAGGGGTTTTGCTAAACCAGCCAAACCGTTTCTTAACACGAAATCAAACTTTTCACGAAAGTATAACAATTGGGAGGTAAAAAAATGCTTTATAAATCTATATTTTCAAAGCACTTTTACAAAATTAAAATTTAAACACTTTCTCATTTTAGAAAACGATTTTGAGTACTCACCTTTTCGACTAATTTCTTTTCAAATCTTGTCAGCACTCTAGATTCTCGCCGGATGCCCAAATCGCCTACACAATTCATTCAAATTACTTAAAATGCCCTCGCTTAACGTTTTAACCATAAACATACACGTATTAAAATGACTATATCGAACGAACTCGATTCTAAATAAAACTTTACGTGCTAGTCCCATTCGATATGGAGGATTGATAATATGATGTGAAATTGACCAAATGTCCATACACATTAAATGCCCCATAAAAACTATCCTGCTTTAGTCAACTTTTGACTCAAGGGACTTTCCATATAGTCTAAAATAATCTCAAACATTTCTCGAAAATCTCTCTTCCGACTTGTCTAATCCATATCCCGAAATTTCAACCCGAACTCGGTCCGAAACACCCTGGGGCCTTAGCCCCGACCGTCCGAACACAAACCCCAATATTCCTAAAAATTTCTAAACTCGCCCAAAAATTTTGGAACTCGAAGATTACGACCTTTACTGCTTTTAAGAAAAATTTCAAGCTATTACATAACCTTTAGGCTTGAAATAACACAAGTAGGCAAATTTTCTACCTTTTAAAGTTTGACAAAAGGCTAAGATATTGGTACCTATGCGTATCTCTCTTCGCGTATACCAATTTTGTCTTCTGCTCCGACGAACGCCTACGGTCCGATTTCCGTAAATCTGAGAAAGAAACAAGAAGAAGAAAATAAAAAAAATCGCCTCTCACGCCCTCTCTGCGATATAAGATCAAGTCACTTTCCCGTTTGACTTTTATTCTTTTTGATTTAAGTTTTTTTTTTTTTTTTAATTTTATTATTCTTTCTTTCATTATTATTCTTATTTTTAGATAAATAATTTCTATTGCCCCATTCGATCCCCATTTATCAGGAAAATTTACATTTATCATAATTGAATATTAACTAAATATTTGTCATTTCTCGAGATTTTCTAAAATCTCGTTTTCGAAATTCGCTCTAAACGTCCTTTAGAAATTAGTAAAAATATTAAGCGTCTCGAATTTATACGCTCTGGTTACTAATTCCTTGAGGAACGAACTTAGCAGCGATGTTTGAGTAAATCAGGAATCTAAAGAATTTCGAAGACTTTGAACTATTTTGGTAATTTATTATTATTATTATCCTTTTAAATTTATAATTGGAATTTCACCATCCACTTTCCTTAATTGCAAAAGTGCCACAATTCTTTGAAAACTTTTATAATTTCACCTTAAACCAATTTTCAAGAATTACATTATGGCGTATTTAAAATAATTAAGGAAGCCGCTTGGTGCACATGCGGTTACATACCGTACACCCTCTCGGGACCAGTGTTACAAATCCTCCTCCTTAAGAACATTTTATTATCGGAAATGAACAAAACTAATATAAAGAGGATACCTTAATCGAGAGAAAACAGCGGGGATATTATTTGCATCGAGCCTCGACTCCATTGTAGCCTCTTTAATCCCATGATTTCCCCATAAAACTTTGACTAATGGAATGACCTTATTCCGCAAAATCTGCTCTCTGCGATCTATTATCTGCGGTTGTTTGCTCATATAGGTGAGTATCCTTTAGTTCTACTCGTGATCTACGAGTACATGGAGGAGTGGGTGACATCATACTTGCGAACATGGATACATGAAACACATTATGAACCTAAGACAACTCTGGAGGAAGGTCTAATCTATATGCTGCGGTCCCACTCGCGATAATCTCATATGGCCCTATGTATCTAGGCCTCAGCTTTCCGCGTCTTTAAATACGAACACCTTCCGAGGAAACTTTGAGGAAGGCCCCTTTTATCGTATATAAGCGTAGATCCTCGGCGTTTGTCCGCATAACTGCATACGTCACGGCTATCTTGAGTGTCTCGGACCGTCTGGATCTTATCCCCAGGTAATGTGCTAACTGCGGGCTATCGGTCCTACCATGCTCCTACTTCATCCCAGCATACGGGAGTGCGACACTTCCGGCCATACAATGCTTCAAATGGAGTCATGCCTATCTTGGATTGATAAGCGCATTGTTGTAGGCGAACTCCATCGAGAGATAAATCGTTATCCCGACTTCCATAAGCTATCACGCATGCTCTAAGCATATCCTCTAGTGTCTGAATAGTTCTCTGGTGACCATCGGTCACGAGGATGGAAAGATTGTCTTCAAAGTGCAATCGAGGTCACCATAGCATCACGTAAAAATTTGGACCAAAATACAGGATGTAGTCACGGGGTCTCGATTAGAGAACATCGATAGAGGAACACCATGTAATCTAACTATCTCCTCCACACACATACTCCAGTGGGGCTGACTTGTCGATGGAGTGCGTCATTATGGCGGAAGAAAATGCGATTTCGTTAGTCATCCACTATCACCCATATGGCATCGTGCTGTTTGTCGCCAGAGTTCTTGGAAGCAGGTAACAAAATCCATAATGTCTTATCCCACTTCCATACGGGAATCGGAAGGCGTATCTGGGCTTACGGTGCTCTTGCCTTTACGTTATTGAGGTTAGGCATCTGGATCCTGAATCACAGGCTTCCTTTTTCATGCCCTTCCACCAATAATGCTCCCTCAAAGTATGATACATCTTGGTGCTACCCGGGGGTGCATGGCATATCTTGGAAAGAGTGAGCCTCTTCGGGTTTCCCTTTTTTTAGTTCACCTATTTCGGTACACACATTCGACTCCCTAACTATTACGCCGTCGTCTCGATCACAGGAACTCGGTTTCCTACCCACCCTCAATCTGCGCCCTCAACTTGTCATCTACGAAACACCTTCTAACCTTCCTTGATCGATCCTGAGAGGGCAGAACATAAAATGATGCCAACGAGTGTCCACTGTGTCAAACTACCAGCGAACTCACAAGATCTCAACTCACAACAATGGGAGATATGCGTCACCTGCGGAGATGGCTTTTGAAGCCCTCAGGTTTTAGGCTTAAGGCTCGGCCACTACATTGGCCTTCCACGGATGGTACTCTATCGTGCGATCATAATCCTTAATCAACTCCAACCACAGTGGCGCGCTTAAGTTAGCTCTTTCGAGTGAAGATATCTGCGAGGCTCTTATGATCATTGAATATCTAACGAGGAACACCATATAGATAATGTCTCGGATCTTTAGAGAGGCGAAAACCACTTCTTGCTAGTTCACAAATCATGGGTCGGGTAGTTATGCTCGTGCTTCCTGGCTAGCGAAGCGGGAAGCACTTAGCTATCACTCTGTACGTATCGAAATACACTAACCCTTGTGCGGAGGCATCACTATATACCACATAACCGTCCTTTCTGGCTTGGTAGTGCTAATCTTTTGGTGTCCAATCTCTCTCAACTCCTCAAAACTATCTTTGCGGTGTCGACCACTCAATTTATGATCCTTTTCAATAGATTGGTCAACGGGGTTGCTATCTTCAAAAATCCATCAACAAATCTCACGTAATAACACTGTAGATCCGAAACTAGAACGAGAAGCATTTATGGGTAGCTTCAGTTCACTATAGCTCAAATCTTACGAGGATCCACACTAATACCTTACTGCTTGGCCTTGACCAAGAAAGCTACTTTGTCAACCAAAGCCCGACACTTACTAAGCTTAGCGTATAGCGACGCTCTCTAAGAATGCTGCAATACTATCGGAGATGCTGCATGTTCCTACGACACCCCGAGAGTACACTAGAATGTCATCAATGAATACGATCACAAACTTATCTAAATACGGACTGAATACCCTGTTCATCAAATCCATGAACACAACTAGGGCATTAGTCAATCCGAATGGCATCACTAGGAACTCGTAGTGACCGTATCTCGTCTTGAAGGCAGTCTTAGAAACATCATTCTCCCGGACCCTCAACTGATGGTAGCCTGACCTTAGGTCAATCTTAGAATATACTCGAGATCCATCCAATTGGTCAAATAGCTCATCTATACGAGGAAGCGGATACTGGTTGTGTATTATCGCCCGATTCAGTTGTCTATAGTCTATACACAACCGTAAGCTTCCATCTTTCTTCTTTACGAAGAGAACCGGAGCTCCCCACGGTGAGGTACTAGGTCGGATGAAGCCCTTGCTTAGCAATTCACTCCCGGTGTGCCTTCAATTCTTTCAACTCTTTATTCATTACGTATGGAAGAAGGGAATGGATATCGGCTCGGTCCACTGGAACTAGTTTATGCCAGATAATTTTTCTATCCGGGAGTAAACACGAAGAATATCATGCAGGAAAGGCATGCGGGAACTCATGCTTTGACTATGGGGATGGCTTAGAGTAGGTGTCCCCCTCTTATCTCTATCCTGATGCCAAATAACCACAGCAGCTTTAGGAAGCATTTTCGGCGGTGTGGCATTAATGAGACTAGAGGCGATCTCTCTTACGATTCCCAGAAATATCACACTTTGGTTCCTACGAGGTAGAACCAATCTTACTTCTTTCTTATAGCAATCTAAGGTGGCTCTATGCAGATAACCAGTCATACCGAATTATATCGAAATAAATGGATACCTAACACTATCAAGTACGCTGGAAAATCATGATACGGATCACCAATCTACTACACCGGAACTATCGCTTTGGGATGTCATAGTATCCCATTGGAGTGCGGAAACCACCATCACGACCATCTATAGGGTACGGGACTCTATACGGTGCCTCGTTGAATGGTATAATAAATGAATGAGTGGCTCTAGGTCCTGATGCATATGCATCATGATCGTGCGAAATCATACCGATAATCACATACGAGTGATGCATCGCCTCTGTTTGTGTATTTGTAAATACCGAACTTTGATGCGAGGCACCACTACGAGATTTGGCCAATCGAGTGCCTACACCTCCTGCACTGCGCCGACCTACGGGGTGTTTATGCGCCACCTCTGCGTGAACCACCTACCCGACGCTGGCCCGGGGCCGGCGGTGCTGGGGTGAACTGCGGCACTCCTCCCGGAGGTCTCTGCCGGCTACTAGCGTGGACCGGAGTCTCGGATAAAGTGACCTTCACGCCGCAATGGAAACATCTGTCCTTATTCATCACTCTCAGAGATGCCTCCTCGACATGTAGGGCGCGATGGAAAAATGATCACGAAGATCTACCACCTCCTAGGGCTGCTGGTGATCGAACGGATCCTTGGCTAGATGCTACTCCTCATCCTGAGCCTCTACCGTTGGTCCACTTCTTTCCTTTCTTTCTACTAGACTGACTAGTGTATGGCTTACTAGTGCTGGGAGCACCTCTCTTCTTGTACGGCCGCCCACGAGGTTAGAACTAACAGTCCTTTCTACCTTTAGTGCGACCTCGATTTTTCATAAAATTCTTTGGCAGCTACTTTAAAGTTTCTAAAAACACTGCTAAACTATTTTCAACACTTTTTGCTGTGTCCTAGTAAACCGCGAGAAACACATTGTCTCTACCGTGCCGGTGGAAGAACCTCGTGTCCACGTCACCTTTTCCAGCGATTATGGTGGAAAGACCTCATGTCTCGCATGCCTGCAGCGCTAGAACACTAACCTATCTAACCATAAGTACCGCCTGCATGGTCGTAGGTACCATCATAAGTTTTAGCCCTAATTTGAGCACGTTCTATCATGCCTCTACTCTTACGGAGACTCCGGGTGTCGATGGGGTGCATGTAGCAATATATATAACTGATCCATCGTCAGTGCAGCCCGCGCGGGTTTGCGGCCCCTCGATAGTTCTGCGGGGCTGATTCGTTGAGACCATCTTTTCGATCTAAGGGGTATTGCTTTCACGACATATCCTCTGCAGTGGTGCCTACGGTGCGGAAGTCCTAGATCGACCTCTACGTCCGTCCGGACATATCTTGTGAATTTCAAAATTTAAAAGGTCGATTGACACTTTTCAATATTTGATGCATGCGAAGGATTTAATTAAAACAATATAGGTTGCCGCGATAGAAAAATCATTATTATAAAAAACAATTCTATAGGAAATACTATGGAAAAGCGTCTGGCTTGAGGCGAACTATCTCCTAAAAGCGCTACGATACCAAGTTGACAGACCCCACTTCCTAGTGACGGGGAAATGCCTTCCTGATAACCTCAGCCAAGTATTTCGGCCGACAAGTTACCATGAAGCTAAGCGGATTAAAGCTGGCGAAGCGTATTTGGAAGCGTGGGTTATAAAATTTTTCACTTTTCTATCAAAATCACACCATTAGATTTGGCGGTCGGTAGCATAACGCATGGTGAAATTGACCCGAAAATACAAAATCACACACGTATATAACGAGTCTGCTCCGATATTTTAAATCATTAAATCGTAAGGGCACTGCAGTCTCCTCAAAATATAAGATGCAATTAATCAAACATAATTTCATCGCAGCACTGTTTTTCTCAAAATCATGCGTGCATATTTTCTGAATGTTCACATTATACAAAAATGCCACATTTTTAACTTTTTACTAGTTTTAATTTACACCTTATCTTATATATAAATGCAACACATCGTAGGGTGAGGATCTTTGGAAAGGTCTTTCGGCTTCAACACACATTACTGAAAATATTTTAAAAGCGGCGTGAGCCAAGCCGGGCTCGGTGAAGTCTTATAAGTTCATCTTTGCATCTGCTTTGTTTGTACCTCCCAATATGAAAATACGTACATATAAATGGTTGTAAAGCATTTATGAAGCGAGTTTTTTGCTATGAAAACCATTTAAAGCGATGCAGCTATTCTGTTGTTGAGCGTTTACTATTATTTCTGGCGCGATGAAACTAGTGCAACTATTGAATACGTTACGAAAACTATTTACAGCTGGCGGCATGTTCGGTGGTGGATTAATATCACGAAAGTGTTATCACGTAAATCAAGTACCAGCCACTTTGTGGCCCATTTAAATACAAGTGATGCCTCGGGAACCTCGGGCTTTGGCATCGGTAGTGGTGCTCTCGGAACACTACCCAGGCTAAGATGGTCGGTGGGCTGCGGCGGGATCTATATAGCATAATGGAACCTCGGAACCAAAATGCTGGAGTGATGGAACCTCGGAACCAACACCTCATCCGCTATGTAATAAGTCGGCACGCGCTAACTATATACCTCGAATGTGCGGGTGACTCACTATATAAATATATACTAGATCCTAACTTTGATTCTTGAGCCGGGCAGCCCATAGTTATCATAATATCCCTTAACATTGCCGTACTGTCAGAAATACATCGGCCCAGGAAACTAGTATTGCCACATCTAGAGTTTTGCTAAACCGGGCCAAGCTTGTTTCTTAAATCTTCGAGAAATCAAACTTTTAATAGGTATAACAATTGGGAGGTAAAAAAAATGCTTTATAAATCTATATTTTCAAAGCACTTTACAAAATTGTAATTTAAACACTTCCGTTTCCCCAGCGATTTTAGTACTCACCTTTTCTCGGCTAATTTAATTCCAATCTTGTCGAAGCACTCTAGATTCTCGTCGGCGGATGCTCAAATCGCCTACAATTCATTCAAATTACGAAAATGCCCTCAGTTTAACGTTTTAACCATAAAACATACAAAGGGCTTTCAAAAAATGACTAATATCGAGCGAACCGATTCTAACAAAACTATACGTGCCATTATTCGATATGGACATGTCGATAATATGATGTGAGGTGACCAAAATGTCCATACACATTAAATGCCCCATAAAAAACTATCTGTTTTGAGTCAACTTTGACTCGAGGACTTTCCATATAGTCTAAAGCCACCAGAAACATTTACGAAAGTCGTCGGAGCTTGTCGACTATACTCTGAAATTTCAACCGACGTCGGGCTTGGTCCCAAAATTGCTTGTTGTCAGAACTACCCAGTCCCAAATATTCCTAAAAATTTCTAAACTCATTCTAAAAATTTTGGGCCCGAAGGTCACGACCTTTACGGTCTTTAAGAAAATTCGGCGAAAATTCACGTAACACAGGCTTGGAAATAACAGAGTAGGCAAATTTTCTACGCTTTAAAGTTTGACAAAAAGGCTAAGACAATGGTACCTATGCGTAGCTCTCTTCGCGTATACCAATTTGCCTTACCTTTCAAACGAACGCGCGATCCGATTTGAGTAAATACGAAAAGAAGCCAAGAAGAAGAAAATAAAAAAAAATCGCCTCTCACGCCCTCTCTCTGCGTCTCCCGTCCGTCACTTTCCCATTTGACTTTTATTCTTTTTTATTTCGTTTTTTTTTTTAATTTTATTATTCTTTTTCTTTAATTATTATTCTTATTTTTTTAGATAAATAATTTCTATTGCCCCATTCGAGTCTATTTATGCCACGAAAAAATTTTGTTATCGCCAGTGAATATTCTTTAAATATTTGTCATTTCTCGAGATTTTTCTAAAATTCCGTTTTCAGGTTTCACTCTTAACCCGTCGCCTAGAAATTCGTAAAATATTCCGACTGTCTCGTAATTTAACGAACTTAACATTACCGGTCAGTTTCGTCATGTAGAGATCTGAAGGGAATTTTCCGAGACTTTCTGAACTATTTTGGTAATTTATTATGTGTATTATCCTTTTAAAATTCCATAATTTGGAATTTCACCAATCCACTTTCATATTGCAAAAAGTGCCATAATTCTTTGAAAACTTGCTCTTAATTTCACCCTTGGCAATTTTCCAAAAATTCTGTGTAAACTTTAAAGTAATTAAGGAAGCCCTTGGTGCACATACGGTTACACATACCGTACACCTTCTCGGGACGGGGTGATACAGGAGGTCTCTCTCCCTTGATTTAAAATAATTGGAGAATAAATTAGGACATGGGCCTTTATAATTTAGGTCCAATTACTCATTTAAGTTTAAATTTTTAAAGGAGATCATGGGTCTCACCCACATTAAGTGGGAGACCCTAAGTGATCTCAAAGATTTAAGATTTTTAAATAGATGGCGCCAGGGCAATCTTGGGAGGGAACATCCCGACTTTAGGCGATCTTAGCTTGGGAGCGACTCGGCAGGAGCGCTCTTCTGAGATTAGTTTCCTTGGCTTTTCTGAATTCTTTTTTTATATAGTTATTTTTAATTAATTATCTTGTATATATATTTAATTTATTGTTGTCCTTAATTAGTCATTTAATTTATAGTCTTATTATTTTATTTCCTTGTTCGTTGTTTTTTGTTTATTTAATTAAATTGGTTGTTAATGTTTTTTATTATTTAATAATTCAATTTATTTTCTTTAACCCCATGAACCATCACCCACCTAATTTATTCAAATCCCTGAATTTCAAAATTCCACAATTTCTAAATTTTCAATTCCCAATTTCAAAATTCAAGTCCCTCAATTTCAATTTCAATTTTTCAACTTTCCCAAAATTCAGTCCCAAATTTCCAATTTAAATTTCCCAAATCTCAAATTTCAAAATTACAAATTCTCAATTTCAAAGTTCAAGGCCTTAATTCAAATTCCCAAGTTTCCAATTTCAAATTTTCAAATTCGCAAATTCTAAAATTCAAAGATTACTTAATTTCATAATTCAAAAGTTTCTAATTTCAAATTTCCAATTTAAAATCTCTGATTTCCAAAATCTCAATTCAAAATTCCCAAATTTCAAATTTTATTTAAAAATCTCTAATTTCCAAAATTTCAATTTCAAACCGATTTTCAAAATTTCTAATCATATGATTAATTCTATTATTCCAATAAAATGGAGTCTCATGGGGTTGATTTGTGTAATAAATAAATGGGTTTGGGCGAGACCCAACATTCCATGTAACCTTTGAATAAATAGCCTGACATCTAATCTATGATCAAATTTCTAATTGATTGTGAATATTTTGTATTTTATTAATCTGATAACATTGTTTCTAATTAGTGCGCCGGGATGTAGTACTTTAAGATATATTTTTCACATCCCAACCCCAGCTTATTCTGTTGTTTGTTTATACGTCTATTCATTTATATGTCTAGTTTGTTGTTGTATTGTTATTGTTTGTCTTTGTATCCATTGATCGATTAGTCAAAAGTTGTATTTTCCTTAGTTTGTTTTATAGATATCCGACTTTAGGGGCTTAAATGAGTGTTACACTTCCATCGTACCTTCTCAATAAATAATCGTAGTCGACGTATTTCAGTTTTCATGAAATACTTTTCCATTATGATTCGCAATTAGGATTTTTCTTTCTTATTTTGTTTTTCCTTTTAAAGTAAAACAAAAATAAGTGGCAACTCCAAAACGTTTTTAATTTTTCGAAAAAATAAAAACCGAATCTCACCTTTTTAGTAAAAAACACATAATAACAAAAAATATAGGATATCAAATTTGAACACAAGATAACACAAGACTATCATTTTTTACAAGTTCTAAGCTTGTATCTTTGCTTCATATATCTTAGAGTAAAAGATATAATGATAGAAAGCAAATCAAGTATGGATGGAGATGGACAATATGCAACCCCTGTAAGCACCCATTTATGCATTTCAACCATATTTATGAGTATATCCCAGTATATTATTAGTGAATTCTTTGTATCCATCCAATCTTTAAAATTATTTCAAATATTTTTCATGCAATAATAGTCTTAATTCATTCCAGCGCGGCAACACTTTCATAGTTTATGCTGAAACACAATGTTCTACTATCTTTGAAATTATTTCAAATATTTTTCATGGAATAATCTTACACTTTTAGAGTTGATGCTGAAACACAATGTTCAATGTCGAAATGCTTGACGCTACGGGGGCTGTTTGCATGTTTTTAATTAATGTTGAATATAATTTTTATTTAACTAAATATTGAATAAGGTTTAATACTATTAAGTTGTTTGTTTTTTTAATATTATAAATATTAAGTTATTTATTTTTTATATGCATAAAATCAATATTTTAAAAATATTAAAAAATAATTTAGGTCAGATTAAAAAATAATTTAAGTCAATAATTGTTTGTGAAGTGATGATATAATTTTTTGTCACGTTAACTAAGCATTTTGTTATAACGTAATAAACTGTATTTTGTTATAACGTAATTAACTACCCAATGTTATAACGTAATTAATTTTCATTAGGACTTGAATCTCGAACTTGAGATATCCTATCTTTTTTAATTTCAAATATGCTACGATAATATAACTTTGTTATTATGAAAAAATAAAAAATATATTTATATAATATATGTATAACATGTTAACAAATTTACAAAAAATTAAAATGATAAAATTATTATTCATTTCGAAAAAATTATTATTATATTTATTTTATATTATATAACTAAAATAGAATATATAAATTTTATAATTTAAAAAATAATAGATTAATGAAACCAATATTTTATATAGATTCTAGCTTTTTCCAAATAGAAAAAACCAATATTTTGGTTTATTCTATTCAGAATAAAATTTTAAATTTTAAGAAATAAGTTATGCAAAATAGAAAAACACATGGTTTTAAAATCCGAAAGCATATTACTTCCGGAAAAGCCAAAACAAAAAACAAACGCCGCTAAGATTTCACAGGACAACTTCTACTTGACCAACTGCTCTTTGATTTTTCCCCAATTATTCAAGTTTTAGATTAAAATAGTTCATTTGAAAAAAAGAATTACAAAATTAGTTTTTAACTCAAAATAATGCGTTTTGACCATGTAAAATTACAAACTGACAAATACGCATTTGATAAAATTCAAATTACCACTATTCATAACAATATCATTTCTTGGTTTTTTATGCGGCACATTCTTTTAGGCATTAGTTGAGGCATTAGTTTAGATAAAAAACTGATTTTATAATTTTTTTCAGATAAACTATTTGAGTCTAAAACTCAAATAATCTACATTGATGAAATTAACTAACGTTTATACGCTCAGTTTCAGCATATTTCCTTCCGCGTAAAGGTATCTCTTTATTTTTCTTTTTTTGTATTGGTCACTGGTGCTAAATCCTTTAACAAATGTCTGAAAAGTCCGAAAAAAAAGAAGCTTACAATAAATAAATATATACATTTAAAAATAACTTCTATTTCCAAAACAACCTGGTAAAGCCCAGGAAGAAACAACCCCCTTCATCACCATTGTTAGGATAAAGGCATGGATTTGCCGAGATGAACAGATAAGGATATCATCCACCACCACAAAGCATATAGAAAGAAAGAATCTCACACATATAACACCAAAGATGACAACTATAGTAAGCATGAATAAAAAAAGTATACTTGTATAATTCATCACCAAACTAAAAACTAAAAACATGATATAGAAACTGCAGGATCCCCAAAACTAAATGTAAAGAACTCGGTGTTCATGTCTACCATAACTATAACCATAACCATAGCCGCCTTCATAACCAACATAAACTTAGCAGTAAAAACAAATGAGACCCCCATATCTTCATCGGAGCTGCTTGCTTGGGTTCTTCATTCTTTTCTTCCTCCTTAGGGGGAGGACCACCACCACCACCACCACCAGTAGCATCAGCAGCTGCAACTGGGGCTGCAGTTGCAGCAAACTTGCTAGGATCCTGCATTCATTTTATTCAAATAAGGGGTCAATGAAATGCTCAAGCAATTGTGTATTAAGAAGATAGATCTACGAAATACAGGAGTCAATTAAAAGTTATAAATATAATCATCATCACAAACCTTTAAGTACTCCTTCACTTTGTCTGCCTGGGGGAATGAATATTCAGTTGCAACAGCAACGGCAAGGACATTCTTGTAGACATTAATAAACATGTGAGGCGCAGCTGCTAGAGTTGGGTATGAGATGGCAAGCGATAGCGATGTCACCATGGAGACACCAGTAGTAAACTTCTCCATTAGATCATCCTCTGTCAAATCAAGCACCTCAGGGGTGAAAACTGAGCCATTGTCATAAACAGTTTGAACGACAAGACCATACGAGAAGGGCCTTATCCCAAGCTTGGCAAGAAGGGCCGCCTCAGAAGATCCCACCTTTTCACCTTTCCTGATAAGCTCCACAGGGGTTATGATTTCAACAGTACCCTTGTTAATCTTGGTTGGAATATTAAGCACCTGAAAAGTAGTGGCATGAGAAACAACTGTGACAAACAAAAAGAAAAAATGAAAATAGGGAATCATTATTGACTGAGGTTCCAAACCTGGAAGAAAGAGGTCTGTGAAGGGTCAAGTCCCGTGTTGCCAGGTGGGACAATGACATCGATTGGAGCAATCAATCCAACACGAGCTGGAGCTCCAACCTGTTATTAACATTGGAGAAGATGTCCAAAGAAAATGGCTCACAGTGAGGCGCCGTGTATTTATATAAAAGTAGACACACAGAGCAATATAATGACTCCGAGATAACTTGTCTTGATCAATAAAAATGGCAGTGTACACTTAATCAAAATTGAAATTGAAAAATTAAGGGATTAACAATCTAGAATCAATCAAGGGTCATTAAACTGGAAGACAGGGAGAGAGATTTGGCAGAAAGTACAACAAACACAAAAATAGTGCTGCATCCTGAAATTCCCTCGGTAAAAGTTCACTTTTTTTATAAGCTTTGAATAACTAAGAGGTTGTCAGAACTGAAAAAAAACCTCAAGTAGTATTACTAATTATTATCAGAAGCTCAATGCTCAATCAATCCTGCCAATATCTTCCACACAGTTATTTCCATTAATAAATCCTCTATGATTTTAAAAAGTAAAAATTAAAGAACATGTAAATCAGATTATTTGACGTGAGGTCAATTTCCTTCCCATGGAATTATTTGGAATTCGTGGGTGCCATCCAAAGACCACTTTTTTTTACAAAAGGGCCAAAGAAGAGGGCAGCCATAGCCAATATATTGATTTCCTTCACTATACCTAATCAAGAGTTCTATGACAATTGATTTCCTCCTTATTTGGAGGAGTTGCCTGAAACTCATTTAAACATGGGAGGAATCAAACAATAGCACGTTTGTCGAATTCTATGTTTTCAGAATCCAATAGTAACGAAAGTGATCAAAGAAAAAAAAACCCGGAATCTGAATATAGAAGGCAATCAAACGCACCTTGTACTTCGCGACCTCCTCGCTTACTTCCTTGAGATCACCCCTTGTGAAAATCAGCCCCACGTTACCCTAATCGAAGAACCAACGCCACGAAAGGCAATTACTGGCACAGTTTGTCTCGATAATTGAAGACAAATTTGAAAAGGAAAACATTTTTTTCCTCAAAAACGTTTCACATTCGTTTAATTTAAAAACATAAAAAAAATAACAAATTTTCTCCCAAAACGTTTTCCAGCGAATTAAAAGGATAGGAAGAGAAAGCGAAAACGTACGACGAGCAGAGAAATAAGATTGAGGAAAGCCTGATTGCCGGGTCTGCCAGCATGAAACCGGAATTGAGCGCTCATATAGTGTTTTACTACCCATAAGAATCACTGAATCTCCACGCAAACCCTTGCGAATGTTCTGGTGGTTGGATCAACATTTGTCGGCGGCGACAATGAGAATCTGGCTGTGGCCACTCGTCGAGAAGCTGGCGCGTGATCGTAAGCGATCTTCTTCTCAGCCTTGGAGGTTTTGACCGCCATTGATAAAACGAGGATTTTTACAGGAAACAAAAAAGAATTAGAAGAAAAAAACGAGGGCCAAGACGACTCAGAGAGAGTTCTGCCAAGGCGGACACCCAATTGGAGGTCGTCTCTTTAACCTCTCTCACGATACTGAGAATTTGGCGAAGGCGAAGCTACCTTTCTCTCAAAACCCTAATGGTGGTCTGCTTCTTTAATATATGCTTGTTAATGGGCCTCTTGTTCATGGGCTTTCACTCCATTTCCATTTCCTTTAGGAGGTGTCTATTTTTTATATACCCTAAATGCATGTTTTTTTTTCTTAAAATATCTATTTATTTTTATTTAAAATTTTTAATAATGTTTGTATACATTTAAAAATCCAAATATTTCAAATCTTTTTAAAAAATTTCTATAATCATAAAATTAATTTTTTTAAATTTTTATTCCATAATGGCATTCTATTCTTTACAAATTGTTCCCAATGATCATTAATTAAAATCTTTTGTAAATATTTGTTATAATCATACAATAATTATTTTTAGGTTTTATTAATACAAATATTTATTGTATGTTCATTTATAAATTCAAATATTTGTTTCAATATTAAAAATGTTTATAATCATAAAAATAATTATTCAATGTTTTTATTACTTTGAAATATTTATATTTCATTAATTCAAATTTTTTAAATATCTTAAAAAAAACTTATAATCATGAAAATAGTTATTTTTAAGTTTTTATTAATATAAATTTTTATAAGAATTATTGCTCATATTTAGTAATAAAATTGTTAATTTATTATGATATCCTATTTTTGTAATTAAATCAAATGTCATTTTTGTTAATTTTAATGATATGAAAGTGTTTTTATACAAAAGGTTTAAAAAATCGGATATTCGACATATGTCCACACCAACACGATATCGACAAAGCGATTTTTTTGGGTGAAATGGTGGGATATATGGTCGATGCTATCAAAATATCATCTTTTGAAACCCACCCTATTACATTTTTTGCCTTAAATTTTGCATTAAAAATTGCCCATACTTTTAAACCCTTTCTCATATTTTATCTCAAAACTTTAATAATATCCTAAAAATATATTTTAATATTATGAATTATCATTATATTTTTATAAGTTTAAAAAATCCTCTCACATATTTTTATATATTTTTTATTATTGATAATTATATATAAGATATTAATATTAAAATAAATTGTGGATGTATATTGTTGAATGCATTTTAATTAAATAATTTGTGATTTTAGTGTTAAATATATCTCATTTATCCTATTTTAAAAATTATTATAATTTAACTTTTATTTTTTTTATATCTGTCCATTTACTTTTGTTAGCTTAAATATATAATAATTATATGGTATAATTTATGCGATATATTTTAAAAAATAAAATAAATATTTAAATATATTTGAGTAAGGTAATAATTTATATTTATAGAATGAAATATATTATTCATTATATTTATATATTTAAAATGGAAGTATTAATATATATATTACATTTATAAAATAACATTCTTACTTATTTTATCAAATTTTTAAAACTTTAAACCATTTTTAGTGAATTTTAAATAATTTATATTTTATCAATTATTTCATCTTTGTTTATACCGTGGAAATAGGAAGGGAGGAGAGGGTGATCTCGATAAAGATAAATTTGTGAAAGAACAAATTATGATATATTGTAAAATGAATAAATGTCAAAAAAAAAAAAAAAAACATGCGAAATGTTATGCCTTTTGGTCATTTTGGCATTGCACCTAGTGTTTTCAGCTTAAACTTTTTTTAAGTAAAACATAACCGAGTTTGGCCAGTGCTTCTTAAGACTAGTTTGATACTGCTTCTTGTAACAATGCTGCTATTGACTAAAACGTTTTTATAAGAATCTGAAAAAATATTCTATTAAAGTCTTTTGAAGCATGTCATATATGTATAAAAACGTTTTTATATAATTAAAATTATGGAAAAATACATTTAATATTTAATTAAAAAATAAGATATCATAATAAATATAAATTTTATTACAAAAGTATATAAATACATATAAAAATGTATATTAATAAAACCTAAATCAACTATTTTTAGGATTATAAAATTTTTACAAAAATATTAACATAAATAAATGAATTAATAAATTATTGTATTAATGAAAACCTAAACATTTACTACTATTGTAAAAATATTTGAACTAAGAATAGAAAAATATTTAAAAAATTATTTGAATTAATTAATAACGTATGCAAAAATTGTATTAATAAAAACTTATAATATTTTGTTTTTAAACAATAAAATAATTATTTTTATAAATAATATTTGTATGATTATACTAAAATTTTTAAGAATTTTACAAAAAAGATTTGAATTATTTTAAAATTTTAAAAGTATATCATGTTATCCAGATTTTTAAATAAACAAATAGATAATTTAAGGAAACATGAATAGATATTTAAGGATAAATAAATATATTTTAGGAATATCCAAAAACTTTTTTAAAGAGTTTTTTTTTTTTTTAAGTTTCAAAATCACTTTTTCCCCGAGAAAATATTACTTAACATCTTTTTTTATCATATAAATACTTTAAAATGTTTTTATGGCTAGAAACACTTCTAAGGCCTTAAAAGCATTTTAGGTGTTTTTTTAGGCATAAAAATACTTTTAGGTGTTTTTAGAACAAAAAAATGTGTTTGATAATATTCAAAAAGCATTACAAGGATTCAAAAAAACATTTTAGTGTTTGAGAAGCACTAGGAGGTGTTTTTTAAAAAGCGCTTTAAAATTTTGGATATTCCTAAAATACTGTTTGTTTATCTTAAATATCTTTTCCCTTAAATATCTATTTATTTTATTTTAAAATCAGGATAATATGATATACTTTTAAAATTTTTAATAATTCAAATCTTTCTATAGTAATTTTATAATCATGTGAATAAATTATTTTAGGTTTTTTTAATACAAATGTTTATATATTGATTAAAATATTTTTATAATAATAAAAATAATTTTTTAAGGTTGTTATTAATTCACGTATTTCTGTTAATATTTTTAAATTTTTTATAATCATAAAAATAGATGATTTAAGTTTTATTAATATAAATTTTTATAATGTAAGCATTTTGGCTAAGAGTGTTGACTTAAAGTTGGTAAACGGATCGGCCCAATCCATTTCGGGCCACGGGCCGAACTAATCTTGCACATTCGGGTTGAAACTTGTACGTCAGTGACTATGGGGATGCAATTTCAAATCTTGCAAAATGTTTAAAAAACAAATTTTATAATTCTTCAGATAATATATAAATATATAATAGTAATTAATATATAAAATGATTGAGTCTAAATAAAATAATAATAGTACACAAATTTAAATAAATTAATGATAAGAGCATTATAACCAAAGCATCAAACTAACTAGGTAGAATAAGTATCAAATAATAGAAATGCTGGCTAATAGCATGTTGAAAAAACAAATTCAAAGTATCGAGGAATGTATTATCTGCTCTAATCTTGTCTTGTGCTTAGAAATCCATAAGCTCTCATCCTCATTATTTCTAAGAATAACATGTGACTCCACATTAAAAAGATGTTTATCCTCTATGCTTGTTGAGTCATCATCTATTAATTAAAATTAGCATAAGTTAATAGGTTACAAAGGAAATGCTTTTATTATAATCCTTAATAAAATAGTTAACACCAACAAAACCAAACAACCAATTACACATGTGCATATGAGAACTTGAACTATTTGCATCGAAGCATATAAGCACCATACTTTACTTGCACTAAGATCAAAACTAAGCAGTTTCGATGCTATAATAGTTATTGGAATGCTTAACACATCTAAAGTCATCTTTGCAAGAGATCACCAGAATTTATTCAGCACCATCTCTCCAATAACCCAACACATCAAAATTTCCTAAGAAGGAAATTCTTGGCTCATCTAAATAAAGATCAAGTAGAGATTTTCCAATATTGTTGGCTTTCTTGGCAATCAAATTCTTCCCAAAATCCTATCAAATAGCAAATGAATGATTCATTAAATAATATATATATGTAATTTAAAAAAAATAATGGATTTATTAGAAAGCAACTTACATCATATGTAGGCAACTTCTCCCTTTATCTTATAATAATACTTGGAGGTTGACTTACATCAGAAAAACAATAAGCCATAAAAGTTGATGCACCTTTATTTTTATACTCCTCAAAACGTTTATACAAAGCCTTCCTTACTCTTTCTAATTTTTCTCCATAGTCATATGAGTCAAGTTTTGAATAAATATACTTCAAAAATTATGTTTTTTCGTTGGATAAAGAATAGTATCAAATGCAAGAACCACACTACATTCGCACCAATATTTGTAAATTTTCCTTCATTTATAACACATACTTTGAATCGATAAATCCTCTCATTTATCAAATTGGATGTCAAGAATCTCTATCCTCCAAATTTCCCCAAAATACAAATTAGAAGTAGAGGATAAGATGATCCAGTAAATGGTTTTTGTGTGAAATGTTTGGGAATTCACATATTAAACATCCTCTTGCCCATTCATCATTAGATGGACACCACTTATAATTTTTATCAATCAAACTCAAACTATGAAAAGCCCAACAATACTTGATTACAATCTCAAGCATTTTATAAGTAGAGTTCCATCTAGTAATACAATCTAATCTCAAGCCAATTGATGTATCAATCGCACCAACTTGTTAAACATTGAGAGGAATTGTTTCATAGTACTTTCGATGCGCCACATAATTCACACTTTGCTAAATTTTGTGCAATGTATCACTAGCAACCTTCAAACCATCTTGAACAATAAGGTTTAAAATATGTGCCGAGAATATCTAATATGAAGAACTCATTGGGTAACAAGTTGACTCTTAAATATAAGTGTTTCTTCAAGATGTTTATGTTATCATTAGGAGTCATTATCCAAAGTAATATAAAATATTTTTCTCTCTATTCCCCAATCTTTTAAAAATTCAAGTACCTTCAATGACAAATCTTTCATAGTGTGTGGAGGTTGCATGTGAGCAAATGCTAAAATTTTACTTTTCAACATCCAATCCTTATCAACATAATGTGCAATCAAAGAGATATAACTAATATTGGTGCATGCAGTTCAACAATCAGAAGTCAAGCACACTCTACATTAATTTTGGCTAATTGTTGTTTCAACTTTTCTTTTTCAATTTCATATTTCTTCATCACATCATATTTAGCCATTCTTCTAGAAATATTTCTACAATTTTTATTCAAATTCTTTTGGTATTTTCTAAACACCCTCCACTCGACAATACTAAAAGATAAATCATGTGCAATAATCAATTCAAGCAATATTTCCCGATTCATCTTAGGATCAAATTTTCTCTTATTCAACTTCCCTTCACTATCAATTAACATATCTCCTACGTCATGAAATCTAGGTATGCGCATCTAGGAATATAATGTGATAGGTGAGAAGTTTCTAATTTACTGCACAAGTATATTATTTTCCTGAGAAGCCTTGCATTTTCATTTCTTTGTCATCTCATCCACCCCAATTTTCATAAAAAAAAATTCACACATTAGAGGTTAAAGCATTGGCCTTTTTGGTTTTTGGTTCAACAATCTCATTAACATGTGTGTCACTCACAAAATTAGGATTTTGTGACATTTTTTTATCATCATCAACATCATATTTAAATACAGCCTGTAGTATTTGTGTGGCTTCCCAAAGCCGAGGTCCGTGTTGACTACCGATCGACCGCGGAAGCACTCGTGAATGTCGGGTGACCCGACATTTTCTCCGCAAAATCGGGCGAGTCTCCTTTTGTATGGGGAGCTCTGCCCAAATACAAAACCCTGCATATACTTGTCCCAAAGCGATTGCAATATATCAATATATCCATCCTTATCCAATCACATGAGTAATACGGCCACTTGGGCCTAAGCGATACTCATAATACATACTAACTATGAATCCAACTATATACCAAATAGTTACAAGAGTTACGATATTTTCACTCTTATACAGCCATATATTAAAATTAGACATTTCAATACATGTATGTATCATTAACCAAACCCACGACCGACTTTATTTCCCACAATCACGCCGATCAGGATGACGGGTCCCTTGCACGCTCCTGTACTGTAAAAATAATGTCTCGACGAGGGTGAGCTAATGCTTTCGATAGTGGAATCGCACAAGTGGTACACTCTCGTAAGTGCGGAGTCTGCGATGTTCCAAAATAAACATACATTCAAACATAAATAATGATCCTACTTGAATGTCTCTGCGACCAACTTCGAATCGAGTCCTCACCGACTCTCTGGAATTCGCTAAAAGCCTCGTATGAGAATTATTGTTTTGTTAGTGCCTCCGATGTATATATATCAATTGGGCGTCTCGAAGCGATTGATATATTTGTTTGTGGACTACCCTCCGATGAATATCAATTGGGCAGTCTCCGATGGTGATTATTTTAGTTTGGACTACCACTCGGAATAATTAATATTTTTAGACAACCCTCTTAACCTTTTTCTCTAGACTCATCTCATGCACTCATCTATAGTCTTTGGGGTGTTGAGTCTTGTATATATGAGGTACATGTATGCCAATTCAATACAATCTAATCACATGCAAATATGTAAACATGCACATATCCACATAATATCCAATCACCGATCTGCATGTCATGTAATTAATCGAATTCATACATCAAGAATTAGCTCATAGGGCTAATGATCAAACACGAGCAATTCGATTTGAATTACTCGACCAAACACATTATTTCACAAGAAATATATATTTTGAGAATCTTGTTTCGAGAATAGTGAGGAAACTCTCGGTTACTATTCTGGGAAATTCTAAATCATCGGTTCATAGTGAACAACGCGGGTTTCACGGCCATTGCAGGCCACATACATGCAAGCACCATTTCAGCCGCATAAATCAACACCGCGATTAACCGACGGCCCTACCGCGGAGGCGTACGAAGCTTGACCTCCCAAAAAAAATTACAACAAACTTGGGACCCGATCAAAGGTCTTTGAGGCTGTCAGCCCGGCTGTTGAAAAGCTCTTTTAAATAAAGTGTAAAACGATATTGGGAGAAGCCTGCATACCGGAGTTTGTGGCTTCGCCAAATCCGGCTCTTGCAGCGACACTAGCGTAGAGCCGGTACTGTGCTTTGTCTAGAGCTGCTGACGGTGGATTCTAGAGAGAAGTCAGATGCTCTCTCTCCAAAAACCTCCATTTTCGTTTCTGTAGCAGCTACTAGTTTTCAATTCACGTTTTTGCTTCTTTTGAATTTGAGAAGATGAGCACTATACATTATCTTGTCTCTTTGTGACTTAACTTTTCCAAAAATGACCCTTTTGTCCTTCTATTCCCAGTTTTGACATTCGGCACTATCTCGGCCATCCATTTTCATCGTTTCTCTACTCATGCCACTTATGGCACATGAGTACGTGTTATACGTGACTTTTTACATCGCGTCGAAAAATGGATTTTACGACACACGAAGCGCGCGATGCCTCGAAAAGCGTGTAAATTATTTGTCTCGAATTGGCCAATTTTATGTCTTTAGCTAGATTTCGTGAGACGATTCCAACAGTGAAATCCGTTTTGTCATCCAAGATCTAAAGAATAAATTCCGGATTTTTAACCGAAATTACAATTTCGTAACCGAAATTACGATTTTGCCATTTTTAAAAAAAAATTTGAATTTCTCGGGTCTTACAATTTGATCCCTTTCCAATACTAGAGGAAGTCATATTGTTACTAATAGTGTCTAAAAATCGGTGCATAGACGGGACGTAGGCAGGAGGCAGACCATGATAAGCTTAAAGTGGGTTGGCATCCTGGTGGGTGGCATAAGAGCCTCCGCGCGATGGGGACTCGGCCCATGATGATGTCCTGGTTACTCCTAAGGCGCGAGCCTAGGGCTGAAACTAAGCCTAGTGGGCCGGACAGGTGACGGGGATAATCCGTTGTCCACCAATTGTGACGTAAGAAAGGAAAGCACTCCATCTCCATGATCCAATATCTACTCATTAAGGGAAAAAGGATCGCCCACGATTACGGCTCCCTAACTATCCCCTAATATTTAGCTAGCGATAAGGAAGAGGATATTCCCTACCCAATTAGGAAGAGGTTGTATCACCGTCTAACAAGGAAAGTCATCGTGATCACCCATGATAAATACCCAGCAATTCCACCTAAGAAAGGTACGCAATCACAAAACCATTAACAGTTAATCTCTTTCCTTTCGTAGAAGAGGCGACTTAGGCATCGAGGGAGAAACAACCGGCATTCCGCCAGACCACGCACACGCATGCGAGGTTGTATATCGATCGGCCCCCGCGCGATAAACAAGCCGGCCCGGTATTGATAAAAGCACCATCGATTTGGCATCATACGGCCAGGAGCAGCGTTTCTTTACAAATCATCTAATTTCTCAATAACTTATGGTATCGACTCAAAACATGAGCGGGAGTCACGCCAACCCCCTGAAAATGCAAGACCAACAGGACGACGTTGACAGCAGATAACTAGGAGACGCTCTCGAAGCTCTTCACACTGATGGCAATGAGATGGAGGCACTTAGGTCTTGTCGTCCCGGCGTCACGCTAAGGGAGTTGGCGGAACTCACTGAGCTCGCGACGCCCCGCAAGGGCACAAACGGGTCCATGAAGGTACGCAATGCCATTCCATAGGAGGAACAGCTTAACCGCAGCGCCCTCGAGATGTTGACGGAGGAGGAGAAAATAGTCGGACCAGGGGACATGATCCTTACATACCCCCCCGGAGATAGAATCCTGATGAGGGGATGCTTGGCCGGAATAATGAGTGATAGGCAAACCCTTATCAATAGGGAAGGGGAACAATCTTGGGAAGCCGACCCGGTTCTAGGACATCCAACAAGAGCTCAGCCACATGAAGGAGGCTGTAAAAGGTCGAGCCCTAGTCTCCATGGATGCTTTAATACAGCAAACGGAATTCCCGTTCACAGTTGGGGTACTACACTTCCCTCTCCCGGTAAAATTCAAGATGTCGCAGATAAAGGCCTTTGAAGGGACAAAGGATCCCGTAGACCACCTCAACACCTACAAGACTCAAATGGAGTTGCACGAATACCAGGACCCCGTGCGATGTAGAGCCTTTGCCATCACACTAAAGGCTCGGCGTTGCTTTGGTGACGGTTTCGCCCGGCCTGATCAATTTCCTTTAGGAAGCTCTTTATCACTACGTAATCCCACTTCATCGAACTGTAGCGGGCGTACGAAGCTGCATTTACCACTCACTGACCATAAAGCAAGGCCCACAGGAGAATCTGAGGTCCTACGTCTAAAGGTTCAACTCGGAGTCATTAAAGGTAGACATCCCATATGATAAATTTTCCATCATTGCCTTTATAGCCGGGCTAGGCATACAGTCTAAAGACCTAATGTTCTCCATCTAAGAAGAACCCTCGGGCAAGCATCGTAGAGGTGCTTTTAAGCGAGAAAAATACATCAACGATGGGGATCATATAAGTATAAGACTCTTCCCACGCAAAGGAGAAAAACAAGGATGAGAAAAAATGGGACCAAAACCCCGAAAGGCAGAAGAGGCAGAATGGATTCTCTTTACGAAGGAATAGAGAAGACAAAGATCAATCTCAAAGAGGGTGGGTCGAGGGGACGCTTGGGTCCACCGGTTGAGCTGCGTAGCGGTACCCCACCTCAATAGTTCACCCCCCTGACGACCTCGGTGTCTCAAGTCCTATACGAGGTGCAGCATGAGAAGTTTTTATGGTGGCTGTCTCAGATGAAGACGAACCCAACAAAAAGAGACATAACCAAGTACTACGAATTCCACAGAGATCATGGGCACCGAACAGATGATTGTATTCAATTGAAGAAAGAAATCGAATTCCTAATCCTACGTGGACATCTCCGCCGTTACGTGGCTCTAAAAGATCGAAACCAGGCACCTCCTCCACCACCTTGTCGGCCGGCCCGGCTGACATCAGCGACCCACATGAGATATCGATGCGATTTGGGGAGTTGTCGCCCGGTGGTGGGGAATCCATTTCGGCCAGGAAGGCTCACCTACGCAGCATTAGTTCAGGGGAGACACTGGAGGTATAGGCCGTGTCCAAGCTCCCTCAGTTAGATACCACTATAACCTTCTCAGACTCTGACATGGAAGGCGCGACATCCTATGATGACCCCCTTGAGTGATAAGGGCCATCGGTAGTAACAAGGCGTTACGGGGTTTTGATCGATAATGGGAGTTTAGCGGACATCATATTTATGTCAGCATTTGACAAGATGGGTATAGGAAGGGAGAAGCTGGAACCGGTAAGTGCCCACTTATTGGGATTTCGGGAAAAGGAATGCGCCACTTGGCAGGTCAGCAAGCGAGGTACTCACCTTAGGAAATCCCCCATGTCAGGCTAGCAACAGCGGTAAAGTTCCTCATAGTAGATGCTCCCTTGGCGTACAATATGTTAATGGGCAGGCCTTTTCTCAATGCTTTAAAGGTCGTCCCCTCCGCCTATCATATGGTTATCAAGTTCCCAATAGAGAACGAAGTAGGAGTGGTTCGAGGAGACCAGCGAGTAGCCAGGGAATGCTACTCGGCATCAATAAAACAAAAAGCTGTAAAAAGTGTCCACATGGATGAACTTGACATGAGAGATGGGCGTTTCCCGACCAACACTCGAGAAGAATTTGGGAACCGTACAACGCGACTAGCCAAAACACCTAAGCCCACATCGGATCTAAGTGAGTCGAGGACGTTAGGGCCTCCTCATCCACTTCTTAAAGAAAAATGTGGAAATGTTACTTGGAAACAGGCGAGCATGGGAGGAATTGACCACAGCGATTATCACCCACAAGGCGAATGTGGCCCCCTCCTTCAAACCGTCAAGCCGAAAGAAGTTTCGCCCCCAATAAGGCGAAGGCAATCAACGAAGAGGTCGACAAGCTTTCCTCGAGCACGAGGTTATCAGGAAGTATATTAACTCGACTGGTTGTCTAATGTGGTTCTCGTCAAGAAGGCAAATGGCAAATGGCGGCATTGACTTTACCGATGTTAACCGGGCTTACCCGAAAGATAACTTTCCCTTGCCCCGAATCGACCTCATAGTGGACACCATTGTTGGCCACGAGCTCCTCAGCTTCATGGACGCTTTCTTAGGTTATAATCAGATAATAATGGACCCCGGCGACCCGAAAATACCTCATTCGACGGACGGGGGGAACATGCGTATCCAAGTAATGCCTTTTGGGTTGAAAAACTCTGGGGCCACCTATCAAAGGTTGGTAAACAAAATGTTTCAAAAACATATTGGAGCATCCATGGAAGTGTACATAGACGACATACTGGTGAAGTCCCACGGTCGAGAGCCCGAGCTCACGTGGACCACCTAGTTGAGATCATTCCGGGGTCACGAGAAGGACTTCTGAGGAATGAAGTTAAGCCAACCAAGTGTGCTTTTGGAGTCTCCGTAGGGAAGTTCTTAGGTTTCATAGTCTTGATCGTGGAATAGGGGCAAATCCGAACAAGATAAAAGTCATGCTCGACATCCAGGCCACCCTCCCGAACATTAAAAAGAAATTCTGGCGCTTTGGTCGGGAGAATAAATGCGAGTCACTTTGTGTCCAAATCCAGTGACAAGTGTTAGCCCTTCTTTCAAGTTCTGAAAAAGGCCTTCCACTGGGATGCCCACTATGAAGAGGCGTTCTCAGAACTAAAAACCTACTTAAGCTCCCCCCTATTCTAGTAAGCCTCGCCCGAGGAGTAACTCAGCTACTCTCTACTTAGTAGTTTCAGGATTTCTCGACTAGTCTTGGTCGAGAATAGGGATGAAACACGGCCGGCCGGTCTATTACTACAGGCGGGCTACGGGAAGGAGACGAGAGGAAAGGTATCCAGTGGAAAAAAGCTAGTTCTGGACATTAATTGATACACCCCGAAAGACTTAGATACATACTTCTGACTCACGCCATGAAATTCACGAGGCAGACACCCAATAAGCAAATAATGCATAAACGGAAACCTCGGGAAGATTGTTGTGGACCATAGGCGGTGGTTGACGATGTAGGTACGGGACAAGAAACGCAGATCAAGGACAAGTTTGAGTTTCATCATGGAATTCACCTCGTGAAGCCTCACAGAAACCACCAGAAGCTCGCGTCGACCTCGTTTGGGGTTTGTCCGTAGATGGGAGCAGCCAACGGGGCGGTGCGGGGACCAGGTCCCCGACCTCCGGATGGGATCAGTGGGCATCATGCCAGGTGGGGTTCCAGCCTCCAATAATGGTAGAATATGACTCTCATTGTCGGGCTTAACACCAGCCCACTCGTGGAGGTTGATCAGCTAGAGGTATACAGGGTCCTGGTCAGTGGTGATGTCGCGCCCGATTTCCGCCTAAGGTGGACGATAGAGGGTGAGACTATCTTGAGATTCTTTACAACTTTTCCCTAGAAACTTTGGTGGGCCCGAGTCTTACCAATGGATAAAATATCATAAAAAATGATACAAAAAATAAAACTACCGTAGTGGTGTTTCAGTATAACACACATACGATCCTGAGTCTTATTTATATACATGCACAAAAGCGTACATTTACATTTGTTATATTAGAGTGTGAAAGAACCTACGGTGATGAACCTCACACTAGTGTGTTAGCCAGTGATATGAAGGTCTCGAGCAGTTCTCCACTTGTACCCTACATGGATAAAAACCAATTACTTCAAGCTTTTTAAACTGGTGCGAAACATATGACTTATACACATGCATTAATGCGTTTTGTGGTACAGCATATATTAGTGGCATTATGTCGGTTATCATGATTAGCCTATTTCAACTTATACATATGCTTGTACTTATAGACCATCGCCATTAAAGTCTCGGTAGGGTTGGGAGCTTATACTTATCTTGAGATTTGCAGTGGGTACTAGGTTGTGCTGTGCATCAGCCTTTAAGTAGAACACTCTGGAGCTTAATGCTTTACCAACCAGTTAGTGGGACTCTTGCATCATACTCTTGTTTGACTACCTAGACCGGAGTAATAAGAAATGAGTGGGGACTTAGCACAATGGTGCAGAGAGGTACTGTCTGATATTGAGAATGTAGTAGCACAAAGCGAGGAATCTTTGGAGCAGCGATAAAGAAGGCGTGCACGCCCACATATGAAGTGTCGGTAACTTTTCTGCGAGTCTTTAGAAACACTTATCTAGGCGTTACTTTGCCCACGTGCAGTATTAAATGGCTAGCCGAGAGTGTCGAAGCATTGATCGGGTGCCGTAATACAAAAATATAAATGCGGGATCAATACAGACACTTTATCGAGCACGTGCACACGCGTGACGAAAGTGTCGTGTCATTCAATATGCGGTCTTGAGCATTCTACAGTGTCATATGTGTTCAGGAACTTAGGATATTATCATAGAGGCATTTAGTTTGTCATCATTGAACTCGTCGAGGCGGCAAGGTACGGTATAATTTTTCCTTTACATTACAAACATGAATGGACCATTTCATACACTTATAGGATCCTCATTAGTCCAATGGACAAGTCTTTGGAATAACAGAATAGCAGAACAAAACAAAACACAACATTTACCCAAGGCTAGCCATTTTCTCCTCTCGGCCACGCCGCGGCGTGGAGCTACGACGAGGGGTCCCTACGTAGCAGTGTAGGACCCCCGACATTGCCCAGATCTTTGCTCATTTGAGATGTGCTGTAGATTCAGCCAAAAACAAGGAAAACTCATATATTATACAGAAAAACATCTCCCAGTATGTTCTAACTCCACAAGCAAAGATAGAGATTAGTAGGATTTTCCAAACTAGCCAATTATATACTTATGTTAAAGTTAACCTCCTAACACCAAACCGGTATCTACATGCCAAACCAGAATCCATACCCAAGGAGGATTCATACTCATCTTATACAAAATAGGTGTGTACCAACCCAAACTTTCGAAATAATCTAGGGGTTATGATGGATTCACACAACTAAACCACAGAAATGGAGCAAACTAAAATCCATCTGAGACAGAAAGCAGAATTCAAGCAAGTATCCAGAACAACCATAGTGACCATACAAAATCTAGTTCCTTACCTTTCCTCTTCTTCTTAACCATGCCACAACTGTAACTCTCTTCTCCTCTTCTCCTCTCTTCACTTCACGTTTTGCTCCCAAAATGCTGACAGAGACCAAAGGTGGTCTTATTTGGTCTAATTTATAAGGCCTTGTTTGGCTGAAATGCATTTTTACTTAAGTTTCCTTTTATTGCACTTTGGTCCCTTCAACTACTTTTATATTGCTCCACAAGTTCGTTATTTCAATAATAGCCTCACATCTTTTTATCTTACTTGACTTTTTATTCCCAATTTGACAAATTACAATTGACCCTTCCTTATTTTAGTTTCTCGATTTCCAGTTTGCATTTAAATTACGAAAATTTCAAATTATACCTGCAAAATACCTTAAACATCTAAAAATGACTAGGGTATATTTCGGAGTGTTACAGGTAAAGCATATAGAAGATTCCTATAAAGCGAGGGGTGAAAAAATGATCCTTCACCTCAAAAAGGTACGTGAACTACTCAAAAAATTCATACGGGTTCAGGTCAAATAAAGTCCCCGAGGCGAGAAAAATGCACAGGGCGAATGCCTAGCAAGGACCAACAGCCGGCGTAGCGGGAAGACACGGATAGGCGGACACCGGTCGAGCACCTCAGGAGCCCCTCGATAAACATCAACTGTGAAAGAAATTTTTCCAGTGTTATTGCCATTTGGATGGACCCCATCTAGGACTGCTTGTTCGCGGAACATTGCCAAGAATCTCAGATGAGACATCTAAACTAAGAGCAAGGTTAACTAGATTCACTCGCACCTGAGGATCATTTATAAATGAGGTTTTACAGCCCCTCCTCAAATGCATAGGAAGAGGAAGATGCCAACTACGTAGGGAGTGTACGAAGGTGTTTGTGGCAACCGTATCGGAGCTCAGACCTTGGCAGGAAAAACCCTGAGGCAAGGGTATTATTGGCCCACGATGCTCGAGGCGTGCAGTGGTCCAAAAAATGCAAATATGTCAAGAGCATGCGAATCTCCCGCACCATAGAGCCGCGGCCTCGATGCTCGCTAAGATCTAGCCTTTTCAGTAGTGGGGTTTAGACATACTAGGGCCACTGCAGTTGGGAAATTCGGTGCAAAGTCACCATGGTAGGTGGACTACTTCACCCAGTGGGCGGGCAGAGACCCAGCAACAATCATGTGAGCAAGGTACGTAACTTAAATTTGAGCGTTACATAATATGCAAGTAGAGATCGGCGCCATTGGTATCTGATAATGGAAAGCAATTCGACAACCTGAAATTCGAAAACTTTTGCACCGAGCTTTGAATCGAGTACTATTAGTCGGCTCATCGCAATCAACGGACAGCGAGTCACTATAAGGACTCTTAAGGTAGCATTGAAGACTAAGCTGGAAAACCTAAAGGGAAAATGGGTAGAATACCTCCCCGAGGTACTATGGGCGTACAAAACTACACGCAAGTCTACAACTCGAGAAACTCCATTCGCCTTAGCATTTGGCATTGAGGCGGTAGCCCCTGTCGAGGTTGGGCTCAAGTCACCTAAGGTCGAGTTCGCAAGCGCCGAGCACAATGAGGAGTCTCTCCGCTTAAACCTTGATCTCCTGGAGGAGAAGAGCGAGGCAGGAGGCTACGAAAATCTTTGTGAAGACTACCAATAAAAGCAGTGGTACTATGATCGAAAGGTCGGGCCTAATATGGTTTGGCACGCGACCTAACAAAAAACTCCTACTAGCAAGGAAGACCCACTCACGGGAGCGGGGCCCAGTGGGAGGGACCACATATGCGTATCACGGATAATCGGAACTGTGACTATTAGCTTTAAGCGAAGAGGGAAAAGACTGCTTACATCGCTCTGAGTGCCAAGCACCTCAAGCGGTTTTACCCATAAACCTCATATTGTAACTATTAATAAAGCGCAACAGTTCTACTTTATTAGAAATACTTGATTTTTGTGTTTATTTTTTAACACTGCCTACTCTAGTAAATCGCGAAAAGAACCGGGGAAGCTGGGTTTTTATCGAAATCCCACGAGCTTAGGGGTACCGGAAGGTATGAAACATCATACAAGTATACGTGTTTCCAAAGGAATTGTACTTTATTTCGAGAAAACTACGGTTATTACGAAAATTACAATCAACAAAAGCGCTCTCTCATCTCGAGAAAATTACAATCCCGGTAACCGTTCTCTACATCTCAGAAAATTACAATCAGCAAATAGCCACTCAAGGCAAAAACCACAAGAAAGAGAAAAGGGAAGTCGAAAAAATAGAAAAGAGGGGAGGAGAGGTATAACATAAGAAGCGGGACTTGAAGCATTCCCTCTAAACACACCGCCCCCTCCGAAAGTGTTCCCTGACCTAACTCCATCAAATGGAAGGACTAGGGAACAACACAACTCCAACAAATGGCAGAACAACGAAACTAAACGTCGGCCTATGACCACCAACAGACTTCACACAGTGGAAATCAAACCACGAGAAGCTTCATCGTGTCGAACCGGTAGGCAAAGGCGGGAAGGAGAAAGCGGAGCGTATAACATACACCCTCGAAGGAAGGCGGTTATCTATAAAGCACCGGACACCTTGGGAATCCGTGCGAGTCTATTCCGATTCTCCATGAAGCGGAAGCATTAAAAACCGCTTTCCCAAGGGAAGGAAGGCGAAAAAACCATAGAGCTTGGATATTAAAGAGCCACGTATCTCGAGTGCGAAGGGAGCCATCTTTCAGGATTCAAGAGGCTGCGGAGCCTCAGGTTTTTAGAGCGACGGCTTCCAGGCCATATAATACGACTCAATAAGAGCCACGAGAACTCAGGATATTGAGAGCCACGTAAGAGTCGAGGAAGGAGCCATGTAGCTTAGTTCAAAATAGCTATGGAGCTCAATTTTTAAGAGCCTAGTAGCTCAGAAGGCCGCGTAGCCCTGACCTCAATGAGAACCTAGGAGCTCGGATTTAAAGAGCCACGTAGCTCAGAGTCCGAAGGAGCCATGTAACTCAGTTCAAAAGAGCTATGGAGCTCAGTTTTGAAGCCATCGGCTCGAAAACAAAAATGAAGCCACTGGGCTCAATAAGAACCCGGGAACTCCCGTGGGATATTAAAGAGCCCACGTAGCTCGAGTCAAGGTATGTAGGCTACCGAGTTCAAAAGATTATGGAGCTCGGTTGTTAAAACCATGTAGCTCAGTTCAATAAGAGTGTAGCTCATTTGTTAAAAACGCGTGCTTCGATTCGTCAAAGCCACGTAGCTCGGTTCAATAAGAGCCCACGTGCTTCCGGTTTGTTAAGAACCTGCGTCGCTCGGTTGATAAGAGCCTGGCAGCTGGATTCAATAAGAGCCCTGTAGCTCAGTTCAATAAGAGCCCAGTAGCTCGATTCAATAAGAGCCCAGTAGCTAGATTCAATAAGAGCCAAGTAGCTCAGACGCTATGCGCATAACAAC
>JAEQBH010008575.1:0-133562 GCA_016808115.1 Tetrastigma voinierianum
AAAACAAAAATATGTGGTGTCTTCAATAAATTTTAAAAATACGATACCAAGGCTTTTCGCGTGACTACCATTAGAGTTATGCTATTAAAGTATTAAATCATAAAAAAATAAAATATAATAGAGATCAGAGACAAATCATTCATTTTAATACACAAAATAACTTATACAAAACATCACAAAATTTTATTTTATTAGGTGTAAGAAACTCAAATTTAAAATTTATTGAATAACCAGCTCACAAATGTCTATTCGTCCTTGCTATACCGATTGGTAGAACATTTATTATTTTAAGCAATCCTGAGGCGTAAAGTAGGGAGGAGGTCTGAATTCGATGCAAATGAAACAGTTTATTATCTTGAATTTAAAGTGTGATACAAAAAAATAATTGAATAACTGAGTTTAAAAAAAAACTCATATCAAAGAAATTATAATATTTATTGAAAATTAATTTTAAATCATTGAATTGAGGGGGTGGGGGTGTTTATGGGTATGACCAATAGTATCTCACCTCTTCTCCCAGAATCCATCACCATCTTTGTCAGACAATCCATTCATTATCCAACAACACCTTCACTTCTACCATCCTCATAATCCAATTTTGAACAGGCCTAATCACTAGCCCATTTATTATTGGGCTGGAGTTTGAGAGTCACAAGCCCAAGATGCACATCTGGATTGTGCTAACCGAACAAGACGCACTGTAGGCACATCATTTTAACCGAACAATGTGGTTTAAACAGGGTTTAAAATATCCGATATATCGGTTGATATATTGGATATTGATAAGGGTCGAAACGATATCGGTTATCGATAATTGATTGAGTGAAAATTTGATAATATTGCCGATATATCGGTTTGAGTAGATATATCGTAGGAAATATCGGTATAGCCAATACGTGCAGCGCGTTCACTTTAATTTTTCGATAAAATATTGAAGATATATCGGGATATATTGGCGATATATCGGGATATATTGGGATATATCTGAAACGGAGTATGAATTGATTATTTGTTTAAAGAATATGCTCCCCAACGGTTAGATTTCTTGTAAAAATTAAATTCAGCGGTATAATTAAATTACAAATATTTTTGACATTCAGCTAATATTTGACTCATAAGTATAAATCATAAATCACTCCATTTGATAACAAATTCTCTCTATCCATATCCAATCTTCATTTCACTCCAATTTTTTTTCCTTTGTGATAGTTTATATGATACTTTCATATTTTAAATTAGTTAATTTAATAATAATATTTTAATAAATTAACATTTCATGTTAGTTAATATTTGAAATCAAGTTATATATTAAGTAATATTGTGTATACATATTATAAATTTATAGTATTATATGAAGTTTTCATATTTTAAATTAGTTTAATTTAGTAATAATATATTAATAAATTGATTTTAAGTAAGTAGTTAATATTATTTAAAAGCAGTATATGGATGAATACAAATTTACATCACATAGAGAAGTTGTGGATACAATCGAACATTTATGCATATTATGTTCGTCATATGTCCAATGTATGAACTGTTCTTTGGTATGAGTATTATCTTTGCTCAGATAAGTTCCTCGTAATTTTCTGATAGATCGCGTCGATGCCGTTTGATTTTAAAAGCTTATTGTAATGTAATTTAATGTATATATTTTATTATTAATAATTTCATTTTACGCTTTAGAAAGTATTCCAATGAATTGAGTATTTTTATTAATTCCAGATATGCTCGATATTTATGTAAAAATATCAGAAGTGATATATTAGTAAAAAATCGAATATCGATATATCCGTCAAAACCGATATTTCCATTGTGGGTTTAAATATGATTTTTTTTAAAATACAAAATCATTAATGTGTACACTTACTAGCTAATAAAAAAAATTCAAAACTTTTGTCTTTTTATTAAAGATATAATTTTACAAACGTTGTTATGATTTTTTACCCCTCCTATCCATTAGTTGAAGTAAGTTAAAATATGATTATAATTGGAAGCTATAGTTTGATTATTGATAGTTATGATTTTATTATATAGGTTTTCTTGTTGGATTATTATGTGTTTGTCTACTTTTAATTGGATGTAGTATTGGTGATGGTAACTAATGCATAAAGTACATATATAATGTATGGAAGTTTTTGGAACTGGGAAATCACAAATAAAATAGAAAGGAAAAATAAAATTAAAGAAAAATGTGAGGAAAATAAAAAATAGGTTTAAACTTTAAAAAACTAATTTTATATATTTATTTAAACTCATTTTATTTGCTTATTTATATTATACAAAAATAAAGAAATTTAAAAGTATGTAAAACTTTAATGAATTTTAATTATATTGGTTTCTTTTATATTTTCTGGAAAGAAAATTCATTTTCATATTTTTTTTCTTGGAGCTTAGAATTGTTATTATTTGTTGGGACTTTGGTTGAATATCAACCTAATTATCATTTTATGTGACCTAGTGTCATAGCTGACATATAGTATTCATAACATTAAGTTTCCATTTGGAACCCAAAAAGTACTTGTTGGGAAAGAAAAAATATATATATGATGTTTGCTTTGATCATGTAATATATAAAATAAAATTAAATATAATAAAAAATTTCTCAAATTTTATATTTTTAAAAAAAATTTATGAGGCACTCACTTAAAGACTACCCTTAATACTACATTAATCTTATTTCATTATTATAGTATTTAGACATTAAAATATCTTGTTTGTACCCAAAATAAATTTAGTCGATCAGATGGATTTTAGTACTCCAGTGCAAAAGCTTATTGGAGAAAGTTCAAGGGTATTCTGAAAATATAAATTTTTGGAAATTTATAAAATGATGATAAAAGAAACTTCTCATGAGTAAAGCATGCGAATAATGTGGACGATTCGTGAGATGACGAAAACTTTTTATGAGCGAGTCTCTCTAGCATGAAGACATGGATAGTTATTTACGAAGTGAGAGAATGGAAAAATATAAAGATGTGGAGAAAATATAAGATTCGAGCATTTATTCGATGACTCCTATAAAATGAAGAAAACTCTCAAGAGATAACAAAAAGCAATAATAGCAAATGATAATCATTTAAGTAGTTCTTATAGTTTTCAATCCGCTTTCATAAATTATAGCATTATATTTTAAGATGCAGTCAAGTTTCTTGAATTATACAACACTTCTCAATAATCTATTTTCGAGTTTTAATTAAGTTTCTTTGATTTATCGGCGTTGTCGATTCAGATTTCATTCCCAATGCGAGTTTTGCCATTTAAGCCGATTTTTATTCCGACAATCTTTATGTTTTGAAGCGTGCTCTACTTCAATTAGGGATATGTGAGGGAGCCCAGGTAACTTGCGTTCTCTCATTAAAAGTTTGATTTAACAGCGTAGTTTGGTTTAAACAGCTTTAATTTTATGGCAGCACTGCGTCCAATGCTTTTATTTTTGTATGTTATAGTGAAAATAACAAAATCACAAAATCATAATAATAAATACATATAATTTATTAAGATAGTATTTAAAATATTATCATCATGAAGCTTGTGAATTATTTTATTACTCTAATAGCGTTGAATCATATATTTACATTATGTATAATTTTTTTGCAAATACTCCAAAATTAATGGACTCAAACACAAGTTTAATTTTTTAACATCTAAATTGAAAGTTGCTTTAAAAAAAATCTAAATTGAAAAGTTAAAAAGGAAAATCTTCTCAAACGCTAAATTATTTAAAAATAATTTAAAATTAAGAATTTATAAAAAGAGAATTTTTTTAAGTCCTTTAAAATTTTTTAAAAATTTATTCTATTTTTAAACTTAACATACATATATATATATATATATATATATATATATATATATATATATATATATATATATATTAAGATTTATAGGTTTTAATTTTTTAAATACTTATTTAAAAATATGAATTCAGGAAATTGACTCTAATAAACAAATTGAGTCCGACTACATAAATTTGAAGAATTTATCCTATCACCAAATTGGTCGGACAATCATGATCATAAAAAAGGAAAAAGAAAAAAGAAAAAAAGACAAAAAGACAAAAAGACTCTAGGTATAAGATTATATTCTTTTTTTTGATACTGATGTATAAGATTTAGTTGTTAAAAAAAAAAGATTATATTCTTAAAAACTATTTTGAAGAGAGTAATAGACAAACTACAATAATTATAATCCAACAGGCATAATTAATTCCTTAATTATGATATGAAAGAAGTGTTTAGAGAATGGAAAAGGGAAACTTAACCACTATAAAGTAGTAGAAAAGCAAGCCAAACAATAAAAACATAACCAAAATTTGAGTATCTCTACTTTGTCTTCTGTTTTGTTCCCTTCGCTGCTTCTCTCTCTCTCTCTCTCGCTCTACAGATCTCTCCTTCATCGCGCTCAAATCACTCTTCAGCAGGTTTCTTTTCTATCCATCATATTGATTTTAATTTTTTTGATCTGTGATCGATGATTCTTGAACATTGTTTGAATATCGATCCGCATCGATTTTTTTTGGTTGTTCTTCTGTTTTATGGGTTTCATAGGGTTCTTTTTATTACTGTGATCTGGGTTTTATTAAATTTTTTAATGTTTGAGTTGCTAGCGCTTTTGCATAGCTTGTGCTGCATCGATGTATCCTGAGCTTTGGGCTCGTTTGGTTTCATCTATCATGAAAACACGTTTAATGGTTTCTCCATGAGCTTTCAAATTTAGAAGATTTTTTGGAATAGGGTTTTTGTTGTGAGATTCAGGGTTAATTGTTTAGGCTGTGCTTGGTATTCGTGAAAATGCGTTTTTCTCTGGATGTTAAACGGAAATCTTGTTTTTTCTCTGTAAACTGAGTTAATAGCCTTCCAAACAGCGTACGTGGAAGTGATTTTTCTTTTACTTGCACCTTTTATTGATGGGGTTGCAGCTGTTAGGTCTCAAATTTTGGTTACTGTTTTGATTTCAATGGTTTGGTTTGATGCATTTCAGTTTTGTATCAGGAAAATGATGCTTTAACGGATAAATTCGTTGAGGAAGCTTAAAAAGTGATAAGAAAATCCATTTTGGAACTAAAAGTCTGTTTTGCATTGTTTTGAGAACACTTTGTCTAAAAAGTGTTTTGGAAAAATAAGGTACTTGGCCAAATTTAGGAAATGTTTTTTAAAAACATGAAAAATTACCTATAGTGTTGAAAAATCACTTAAAGTGCTTTTGGTAATGATTTCAGAAGTTTTTTTAGTCTTTCTAATGGTGTACAAAGAATAGAAACACTCCATAAAATCACTACCAAACACATTCGTTTAGTACTTTATAGAGAATCACTTGGTAAGTGGTTCTTTTGAAATTACTTCCAAGGGAAACACTTCCACTAAAAACACTACAAGTAGAAAAACTGTCAAAGTCACTCTAAAGAGGCAAATATGGTTTTTTTGCAAAGTTATGATTATCAGCTATACTTTCTTTCCTTTCTTGTTTGCCAATTGGCCTTTTTTGTATACTTGGGGTGTACTTTCGCCTTTTCCTAAGCGCCTTCAATATAGTTTGCTTATTTACCTATCAAAAAAATAATCATTATCTAGTAAGATAAGATGGAGGAATTAGGCCCTGTTTAGTAGGTAGAAAATTTTATGTTTTCTCTATTCAAACTTTTAACAGAAAACACGTTTGAATTCACGAATTAAACAAAACAAATTTGAAAACAAAGAAAATAGATTATTATTTTGACATTTATATATGAATCAGAAAACTGCTTTCTGTTGTTTTCCTTGTTTTCAAATTAAATCGAAAACAAGGGTTTTATTTCAACATTTTATAACTTCATTTCGGAAAATGGTTTTTCAAAAGCGGATTTTCTTATTCTTTTATTTTCAATCAAATTCAAATGCAGAAACGTATTTTCTAAAATGAAAACTAAAGATTAGAATACATTGAAAATTTTTATATTACGAATTTTTTGAATAGAGTTGAAAATTTTAAGTGAGGCTAAACAGGGCCTTAGAGGCGATTCAGTCGAGGAAACACTGAGAGAACACAAGCATGCATGACTCAATTGAAGTGTTGAAACTTGATATGGTTTCCAAGGATGAGGGCTATGGCCTTAACTAGTCAAAGGACAGTGGGATTCATTTAGCTGTCTGACAGTGATTTTTGGGTTGGGATTAAAGCCTTGTTGAGTTGAATTGGATTTTGTTTATTTGAATCTCCCTTTCTTATTCATATTTATATATTTTTTATTTATCAATTTGTTTTTTTTTTGGATAGGCATTTTTCTATTTTTTTTAAATCTGTTGTATGTGTATATTCTCTTAGTTGAATGTCTGGAGCCTGGTTTTCTACTTACTTTTATTTGTCCTGTTCATCATTGTCGCCTTTGTTCTTTTCTGTAAGCGTAAGCTCTCTCTATATAATTACTTTTATTAAGCTTGTGTTGATGTTTAGTGTTATGTCTAGATGGCAATGCAGGAAGCAACTCCTGCCCTTCTCCACTCTGCGGCATTTGTTGGAAATGCCTTTGTGGATCAGTATTACCCCATTCTTCACCAAAACCCAGAATTGCTGTTTAAATTTTATCAGGATTCAAGTGTGCTAAGCCGGCCAGATCCGGTAGTATGACCGGTAACAACTTTACAGGCAAGTGCAGAATTTAACATTGTTCACAAACTGCATCCTTGATTTCCTTTCAGTAATCTGTTTATTGTTTGATTGTAAGCATAGATACATTAGTAGGTGCCTTGCAAAACAGGATGCGACCCAAGTACAACAGGGCATTCAAATAGTTTAAAAGGCAGGTGAATGTGCAATCAATATAAAGGCCAGACATGGCCATAGGCTCTATCCAAATTCTATTTGGCTAGTCTTAGACAAGTGGCAACCTTTCTTTTGTGCTGTTCTTCTGTAATGAAAACTATAATACCAATTTGTACCATTCAGTAGAGGGAGCATATTTATTGGATGCCTGATAAACTTCTGCTGGTACCCACTGGTGGATCTCTGCCAATCATTGCACTGGAAGGCTAAACAAGATTATTTGAGCCCGCTTGGGATTACTTCCTGTTTTTGGATTTAGTTTGAAGATAAAGCCAAAGCCAAAGTCATAATTTTGAAAGGTTAATTCTGGTATGGTGAAAGTTTGAAATATGAAAGACTTCTTTCATTAGTCAAATGAAAGCTTTAACAAAGAGACAATATTTTCCTAGCTTCCATGTTAAACACTTCTTTAAGCAATAACCTTTTGAACAAAATTAGCCAAATGGATATAGAAGCTCATTTGAGCTTAAAAGTTCCTGGTTTCTCAATAATAAAATCTCAATAGGGCCTTAATGTTCGTGATATTAGCTGATTGCCCATGCATCATGTGACTTATTCTAAGAGGTGTTAGACCACATGATTATTCTATAGATCATGATTTTCTTTTGGTCAATGAGATGACTGAAAAGCTTGAATGAGAGACACATGTCTGCCTTTGAGATCTGAGAGACAGTGAAAGAGGTCAGAATTCTGCAGTTTTGTTGATGCATGAACACTCATGAATAAAGTGAATTTTGTTGATCACGATGACCATGTTTAAAAACATTGGCACTTCTCGCTTTTATGTTTTTTTTTTCTTTAATGTTGGCTGCATTAGACATCTTATGAGCATAAGATGGCATGAGATGAACAAACTAGTTGTCCTTAAACTACTGAAACTGATTATCAGCATCTCATTGGATTTCAAGATCATTGTTATTTATTTGTTATCCAACTCTTACATATAGGCTTTTTCAATATGATTGTTATATTTGGATGTATTGACTGAAATGAGTTTTTACAAATGTCCTGAACCATTTTGGCTGTTTGTGATGTCACCAAATTTATTTAACAATTGTAAATGACCAACTTGGCATGGTCTATCTTGGTGGAGTGAGTCCAATGCCCTATAATTTATTCAAGTGCTTGTTTTGCATGAATCTTTGAACCATTTACCTTTGTTGTTAGTCTGTGTAACTTGAATTTTAAGTCTAATATAGGCAGAGGAACAGAATTTCATTGTTTTCAAATTGGAGCAGGCAATCAATGACGGAAAAAGTCATGTTCACTATGGGGAATCTAAGATGGAGATAGAGACTGCAGATGCTCAGGATTCTTACAAGAAAGGGGTGATCGTTCTAGTAACAGGAAGTGTAACTGTGAAAGATAATGTGAAAAGGAAATTCGGTCAAACATTCTTTCTAGCTCCACAGGACAATGGCTACTTTGTCTTAAATGACATTTTTACATATATTGAAGAAAATAAGTCATTGCTGGTAAATTCTGCATCAGTTGATGTTATCAATGAAACTGCTCCAATGGCTACTTTGACTCCAGATTCAGGTTTGCGGGATTTCTCATCCTTTGGTAACAATGATTGAGATTCCTTTAAAAAAGACTTGATTTTCAGAATTACTTTTGTTTTGTCTCCAGAGGCCAATCATGCTCCTGATCATCTTGTGGTAGACCCTGCAACACCATCCTTTGAGGAGGAGGAAGAGGCTCTGAACAATGTTGCTGAAGTTTGTGACCCATCAGACAATGAAGAACAATCAGTTCTTGAAGAAGAGGCTGTTGTTGAACCCCCAATTTTTTCAAGTGAGACCGAAGTTCCGACGGCAGTTGATTCAGCTCCTGCGTACAGAGGATGCACGAGAAGAAATCTTATGCATCAATTAATGGGTTCTTTGTCATAATTTTCTTTCTTAAATTTGATGTTTACTTTCTTATTCAAATTGTGGCATTTGTGTACTAAATTAATACAGGTGAAGGTGATGAAAAGCAATTGCAGCATCCACTCAGTGTCTACTATCAATGACACTGTAAGAGACAGCACCTACACACACTGATCAACAGTTGACTGGATCTGCAAAATCTGCTCATACCAGAGGAACCTGCCCTACTAAGCGACAGTGCTCCTGAAAGTAGCAACATTAATGAAAGAAGGTGTGCATTTTTTTGTTCAGGATTACTTGATTTCTGACTTGGCCAAACATTCCTCTTTGTGAGCCACATGCACTTGCTTTTGTCAACAAAATCTTGTTAATCCTTCCCTGTTTTATGAAATAATTATACAAGGATAACAAATTTCAATGTGAATGCTGTGCACTAGATGTTGTGTTATCATGATCCAATATCTTATATATTTTCATACTTTTCTTTAACTTAAAAGTCTCACATTTTTCTCTTTGCAATTGAAGGTTACTCCATATATGTACGGCATTTGCCTTTGAATGCAACAGTTCTACAATTGGAGGAAGCATTCAGAAAATTTGGCCCTATTAAGCAAGGTGGCATCCAAGTCCGAAGTAACAAGGTACTTTTCAAATGTGGTTACTATTCTTACTCAGCATTTCTTGATATTAAATTGAACCTTTTTTCTAAATATAATATTTGTGGGTTTCATGTTACTTTCCTGTTTCTAGCAGCAGGGATTTTGTTTTGGCTTCGTTGAGTTCGAATCTTTGAGTTCAATGAATAGTGCACTTGAGGTACTGCTTCTACACTTTGATTGTTTTCCACTTGTTATAAGTGGCACCAATTTTTTTCACTGTTATCATCATCTCCTACTTGTGTTAACTGATACAAACATCGAACTTAGTTGATTATTTATTGCATTTTTTGCTGAATAAATGATATCCATTGGGTTAACTTGCCTCCATCTAATTTTTATTTTTTTACTTAAATCCCTTGTAGCTTGAAATTCTTGAAAAGTTGGAATTCTGCAATCCTGTTATTTCTTTTCTTGCTTTGCAATGAAGTTTATTGAATCAATTAGTTCATTGTCATCCTTTTCTCCTCAAGAAATAGTTTGTCTTTGTGTAATTGGCTGGTCCAGCTTCGCGTTGAATTCAACACCTTGGATCATTGATTCGGGTGTGTTTCACCATATGACTAGCCAATCGCAATTGTCATATTCTCCTTGTTAGGGCAATTTAAAATTAGAGTTGCCAATGGAAGTTTGTCACAAAAAGGTTTTATAGTCATCTCAGAGAATCTAACTTCAAAATCAGTTCTTCATGTGGTGCCAAATCTCTCATATTATCCATTAGAAAAATGGCCAAGGACTTTAATTGCATTGCTAAATTCTTTATTGGTACTGTTAATTTTAGGAACTAAATTTAGGGAGTGTAATAGGCAGTGCTAGATAGGTTGATGGACATTTTATCATTTTGATAGTGTCTTGGAGAGTGGACAGGCACAACCAGTGAAGGGTATTTTTACTACTTGTGGTTAGATTTGGCAAATTCTAGTTGTCACTATTTAAAGCAAACAAAAAACTTTAAACCTTTGTTGTTTAAATGTTGAAAGTTGTCAATTAGCAAAACATCATCATGCTCATTTTACTCCACAACCTTATCAAGAATCTAAGCCATTTTCTTTGATAGATGGCAATACCACATGTAACCAATATAAATGGAACTATGTAAATTTTTCATTACTTTCATGATGATCATAATGGAGGAAGTTTTTCATTACTTACATTGATGATCATAATAGAGTTTGTTGGTTATATAGATTAAAAGGAAAATCCGAAATTGAGGGAGCTTTTGAAAAGTTCTATACCTCCAAACCCAAAGTCAAGTACTTAGGATTGATGGTGGAAGCAATTTTTTAATTCAATTCTTGAAGATCTTCAAAGGGAATCATTTTTCATCAATCACCTCTTTTGACACCCCTTAACAAATGACATTTTGAAAGAAAAAGCAGCACTTACTAGAGGAGTTTGGCAGGCGATAATGTTTAATATGGGGTGGAAGCTATTTATCGACTTCATATTTGATTAATAGAATGCCAAAATGAATCTTGGAAGTTTAAACTCCAGTTAGTAGATTGTTAGTCACCTCCCGCCACTCAAAATTTCACTTCTCTATCATTAAGGTTTTTGGTTGCATAGCTTTTGTCGACATTCATTAGCCAATTCGTACTAAGCTTGGTCCTTTGGGTCCGATAGTGTTTGTTTCTAGGATATTCTTTAAGTGAAAAAGGGAATAAGTATTAAATTGTCTTATTAGTATGTATGTTTTTTTCCTTGAAAATTAACCATACCTTACCAACCATTCTCTTTTAGGGAGAATAACGAGAGGAAATACCATTTTTGAGTAGTGTCACATCCTTTTTGGGAAGTGTTAACTTTGTGTGTGCCTATTGTCTCAGCAACTTCCACATCCATTCTTTATACTATCTCATTGATTTCCATATCCATTCCCTCTACTATTTCACCTACCTCTAATAGGCTGAACATCATGTACTATGGGAAATTGTTGATAGGGTGAGAAAAGCTTCTGAATCAACCTCAAATTGAACTTTGTGTTTACTCTCAAAGGAAGAATCATCATAATAGAGAGCATCAACATTCTACAGGTTGATAGGAAGCCACTCTGGGAAAATGTTATCTGAATGAAATGGGTGATTCAGTTCCAACTCTTTTGATTCTTGGCTCTAATAGTAAAAGGCATCTCTTGATCTTGATATGCCTCTTACAGTTTGGAAGGGTGGTCGTTCTTGTAATAGTACACATTCCATTGCAAAGTATGTGGGTACCATAAGCTTTCTCCCATTTTTAGATCTTTTACCACTAATGCATATACTATTGCTATTTCTGGAATGCCTTGAGCCAGGCTGAGTGGAAGGTAACAATTTTAGAACAAATGCTCTTAAAAAAATGAAGCTTGGAAAATTGTTGCATTGTGGAAGGAGATAGTAGGGTGTAAATGAGTGTTTTTGGATAAGTTCAAGGAACGTGGGAATGTTGACAACTACAAGCAAGGCTCAATGCTAAAGGCTTTACACATACATATGGACTATATTACAAAGAGACTTTTCCCTAATGGCAAAGATAAATAGCATATAGGTTCTCCGATCACTAGTTGCAAATTTGAATTGGTCATTTTAAGGAGCACATTCTGGAACGATGAGTTAGAAGAAGTATTTATGGATTTGCCACTTGGATTTAAAATATTGTATGAAGTTAAGAAAGTATGCAGACTAACAAATCACTCTATAGTTTGTGAAAGTAACCTAAAGAATAGTTTGATCGGTTTACTAAGGTTGTTAAGGGTCACAAGATTTGTCAGAGTGAGGTCATGATGTGCTGTAAACACTTAAATGATAGAAGGATGGTGATTCTGATTATGTACGTTGGATGGCATTATCCTGATTGAAGATGATGTGCATGAATTGGAAAGCAGAAGACTCCACTTGTTAGTGATTTCACATTCAAGACCATAGGATATTGGAAATTTTCTTTAGCATGGAGTTTGCAAAATCCAGGGATGCAGATATGCTTCACTCAATTGAAGTATGCTTTAGACCTACTCAAGGAGACTAGATTGACTAATTTGATGCTAGCTAATAGAGGCCATAATTAAAACAGGTTTGAAGGTACAAGGAACTAGTTCAAAGAAAGCTTATCTTTTCTTTTGTAGGCCAATTTTCAGTCATGATGATGATCCTTGTTTTGTAGGCCAATTTTTCTATTGATGCTTATCTTTTCTGCTGATTATTTTCATTCAAACTTATTCTCTCAACTGTGTTCAATTATCTATGCATTATTTTAGGCGTAGGCTTGTAAGCTAGTGTTCTGATTAGTTCACTGAATTTTGAAGACGAGTTTGAGCATTTTAATTTTCCTGGTGGTTAAACGAAAAAACAAACGTGTAACAACAATAATATATTTTATGGCTGCACCCAGCTGTTTGCTCAAGATTTTGGTTTTGATGCCCTTGAAGAATTTCACTCTTGTTCTGCTGTGGCTTTTGTAAATGTCATTGTTTGATAGATCCTTTGTTTTCACACAGAGATATCATTGGCATAACAAATAAGCTACTTTGCTTGGTGTACATCTATGGATGCTCTACTGTGCTCGTCTCACCTTTGCTTTTATTTAGGTTTTCAATTGATTCTTCCCATCTAGTGTTTACTTTGCTTTTAAACAAATCTCAGGCATCACCTATAACAATTGGGGATCGGCAAGCTGTCATTGAGGAAAAAAGAACTACCACTCGTGGTAAGTGGATTACAGAGGGGGGCTTGGGAGGAGGTTTTATGATAGATACAAGCCTTTGAAGTTAATGATAAAATACCCCAACTAAACCACACTGATGTTATGTTTTATCACAGTTGGAGCAGGTGGTAGAGGCAGCAGCAGGTACCCTCAAGGAAGGGGTGGGTACCGGAACGACAACCTCAGGGGGGGCCGCGGAAACTTTGGTGGTGGCAGGGGTTACGGGCGGAGCGAGTTCAGAAACCAGAGTGAGTATTCAGGACGTGGTAGAGTTCCAACTGGAGAGGCTTATCAGCGGGTTAATCAGAATGGAAGTGGGAAGAGCGGGCGACAAGGCGGGGCGCCATGGAACTCTGCTTCTTCTTAAAGCTTATTAGCAGCATATGTCTAAACTCCATCAACAACAGTAGAGATTTTTTGACACTCAAAATTGAGAGGGTTGTTTGTGTCAATTATTTATGGGCACTTACTAGAAAGGAATTCATGTTTCCTATTTTTGTAATTGGAACTCCTTTGTGAGAAAATTTTTCACTCTTGTGGATCTTTCATATAAGCTTACATGAAACATGACAGTTGTTTCCCCGGTTTATGCATTCTTCTCTCTCCTAACCTGCTTTGCTTTTTTTTATAACCGTGGAAGTCCAGAGTCAAGCACAAGCTTCTTGTGCGTTCCCACAGGGCCTCAAAGTTTACAGTCGTGTAAAACCACCTCAAATGGACTGGAACCAATGACACCCTAATGCTTACCTGCTGTATTATTCTTTCTAAAACACAATCTATGCCACTATAATTATCAGCAACACATAGGAATGAAGAAATCATATATATCTAATAAATATCGGAATGCCAATTATTCTATCAGGCTTAACATATAGTTGGTGAGATAGATATCATCTCAATTTCTGCAAGTTGGATACAAAATTTGAAGCTGCAAAAGCTGCAGAGCCACCAACCACACAAACCAGAGCAACCACCAACTGCAGCGCCACCTCCCAGGGGTAGTCCTCCGGCACCAGGTAGGCACAAGAAGGACCCAAAAGCAGCAACCCCAAGCTCAGACTCAGCAAAGCCCCCGGCGTTCCGGGATCCGTCGCCGCCGAAAGGACTCCAAATTCTTCTGCTTTTGATAGCAGACCCAGCTTCTCAATGCTTGACAGAGAAAACCCATACTTCTCCGCCGCCGACAGCAAGCCAGCCTTTTCTGCCTTACTAAGAAGCTTGAGCTGCTCCACCCTTGTTAGCAGCTTTACTGGCGGCGCTACTGACACAGGACTGCTCCGAGGCCCTTTCTCCCCCAACGGGAAGGCAAGTCGAAACCTGGTCATTATGAAATTTAGAGTGAAAATCGAAACCCTTGTGGCCGGAAAATCAAGTCCATGGGGGGGAGGGGGAGAGAGTGACCGACTGACCTTTTTGAAGGCAGGTGGAAGAGTAGGCTTCTGGGTAGCCATGGAATGAATGGGAAGAGATGATAATCCTCTGCTGCTCCCACCATATGCAATGCCTCTCGCTTCCATTTCTTTTTTTTTTTTCTCTTTTCTCTGTTTCTTTCTTCCTTTCCCCTCTTTCTCTTTCTGGTTGAGTTTTGTTACCTTTATTTTATTTTATTTTCTTTCTCATCTCTCTGTCTCTCACTCGCCAGCTTCATTGAATGGATGAGGTGTGGATTTTTTGTCCACGTGTCATTACCTTATTTGCTATTCTCATTAACGAGGGCCCGCACCTACGACGACCTCCAGGCCTCTCGCTCTCGACTCTTGGGCCTCAGATCTCGCTTCTCCAGCCCAGCCCAGCCCAATATAAGGCCCGCTCAATATTCCGCCATGCAAATCTTAAACCCCTAGGGCTTGTAGTTGAAGCCTGGAAACTTTCTTTAGTCCTCCTCACCAACCAAACCCTAAATCCAACCAGAAGCTCTCTCTGTTGTTGGAAGAATGGCGGAAACATTGATTTCTTTGGACAATATCAAAGCATTCTGGAATGCTCAAATTCATGATGAGGAGAAATGGGCTCTCAACATGGTATTTCTTTTCTCCTTCTGCTGTTTATTTTCTGTATTTTACTTTTTGTTTTCTTTTTATCTTCGATTCAGCAAGGTCTACATATTCTGTGATTTTCTTCATTTGAAAGAGTTTAAAGTTTGTAAATTTAGGCTATCCGTTGCTGTGTTGAGACGTTGTTTTATATTTTAGTTTCGGAGATTGTGTTCGTTCCTACGCTGAAGGTTTAAGATTTAGGGTCTTGTGTGATGCGTGACTCTGTGATTCAATGTTTCGATTATGTGCTGTATCACTGATGATATTGTCACATCTCTCTTTGAAGTTCCTCTGTTTGTGTGATTTGTTCCTTCATTGATTCTGAATAAAGATTGGAATTTTGAGTATCGGATTTTATTTATTGTTGTTGACTATAAGGTTAATGTATTTTAGAGTGGTATTGCGGTTATTATGCTGGGGGCAGAGTTTGAAGTAATATTTTGGTGAACTATGAAGAATTTTTTATTGCGAGGGTTTTGGCTTTTGGTTTTATTTGAGTTGAACTTTATTTAAGTGGAGATTTAAAAGACAGAATGTGGAGAAGGACAAAATTATCAGGTTAGCTGACGGGAAAGGCTGGTACACAGTCAAAGCCAATTATAGGCATCTAAATGGTGTTCATTCTGGTACTCTACCGGCAGGTCTTATTTTGAACAGTTGTGTCCCCCCAAGTGAGTGTTTTCACCTGGGAGGTCCGGTGGGATAACGTGCTGACTATGGATCAGCCGAAGAAAATGGGCTTTCAGCTTGCAAGTAGATACCCTCTATGCAAAGAGGATGAGGAAAGCATAGACTACCTTCTGCTTCATTGCCCCTCAGTTTGGGATTTTTGGGCTGTCCTCATTTCCTTGCTAGCAATGGATTGGGTATGCCCATTCATTGTAAAAGACTTAATGGTGGGATGGACAACCTTTCCTATAAGGAAGAAAGCAAAAAATCTGTGGCAAGTGGCTCTCTCTAGTCTTTGTTGGGCAATTTGGAAGGAAAGAAATATGATGGTTTTTGATAATGTAAAATTTTCTCCAGATAGGTTGAAACACTCCTTAATAACTTCCCTTACTTCTTGGGTAGACCTTATCTATGAGGGGAGTACTCTATTGTAAATTTATTAATGTGTATTCTCTAGTACTCCTAGCCCTTTTATTCCCTGGGTGGTAGGTTTTGTTTCTTCCTTTTTTTGTTTCTCCAGTATACAATCTGTATGCTCAAAAAAAAGACTGAATGTGTAGAAAGTTATGGAATGCAAAATTGGTGAGTGGGAATCCCGCTGTTCCATCACGGAGGGTTGGGAACTTATAGGATAGGATTTTGGAAGCCGCCAAGGAGATTCACTTTATTGTTTTACCTTTTCGCTATGAATATTATAGGATAGGATTTTGGAAACCGCCAAGGAGATTCACTTCATTGTTTACCTTTTCGCTTTGAATATTCATTTTCTCGGGTGACTTGTATTTGTTTCTCAAAAGATGGGCAAATAGGGAATTAATGAGAGTTTGCAAGATTAATTGTGACATATAATACAATCATACAGGCTTTGGTACCTTGTTCTGTTTAATATGATCAAAAGGGTATTAGTTGGCACGACATTTCCTTTTGGCTTCAAGGAGGTTTTGTGGATGTTGTGAGGAATTTCCTTCAGGCTAAGGCAGTATGAAGGATGATTTTCATGTAGATGGCTGAATTAAATAAGAGATTAACCACTAATATTCAATGTTTAGACCAACTTGTATTTTTGAAAATTTGAATTCGTATAGCAATTTTTTTTGTTTCTGGAAAAAAAGTACTTGTTTATATCTTTTTATTCACTAATCTTAAATTGCTTTACTTTTTAAAATCATTTAGAAGCGTCAATTAGTGATTTTTTAAATCAATGAATATCTTGACTGGCTAATTAGTACATCCAACTGTACAATGAATGCACTTAAGATGTTGTTAGCCTGATTTGTAGTCAACCCACAGTACTAAAAGTATATTTTTATCATTGTCAGCCCACTGTACTAAAAGCGTAGTTTTAAAAGGCATGCTTCCAGCATTCCTAGGTTCAAGGTGCGACTACTCCTTAGTTATAGTACCTCACTTGCCAAAACATGCACTTCATTGAAGAGGCACGCTTCGGAAACTTTACTTTTCCCTTTTAAATACTTTTATTTATGGAATTGATGATTGTATAAATTTCACTACCTTTTTTTATAGGCTAATTTCACTACCTTTTTATTGAATGTTTCTTTTAAATGTTAGGTTCAAGGCGCAACTACTCCTTAGTTATAGCACCTCACTCGTCAAGACATACACCTTATTAAAGAAGTGGGCCTTGTAAACTTTATTTTTCTTTTTTAAACACTTCTATTCATGAAGTTTCTGATTGTACATTGAAATTTACATAATTTCACTACCTTCTTAATCAATGTTTCTTTGAAATATTAGAAATCTTAAAATTTTTATTAATTGAATTAGATTTCGGGTCATATTTTATCGAACTGATACGTATCGAAAGTCACATTTTGCTTCATCCAGGCGTATGCATTGCGCCTAAGCTGTAGGATATTTTTACGTCCATGTGTGGCTTGCGCCTTTTATAACTATAATGAGAAGGCAAAATACTCTCTACAAGAGTAAATTGACATGGTTGTTTTGTGTTGGAAGTAAAACTTGAGTGGTGTAAATTGAAAAAATCCAGCTCAATCTGGATGTGAAATAAGATATAAATCAAATGTGCAGTTAATTTTACTTAGTTTTCATCATATGTTTTGATTGTTGATCTCTGTATCGTTCATCTAGATTATTTAACTTAGATTCTGACCTTTTTTTTCTGTTCTTTTTTAATGTATTTTCCCTTTTGTGGCCTTGCATTATTCACACCTTTCCTTATTAAGTTGTGTGCAGGGCAATGCAGGGATATCTTCCAGTTTTATGTTGCTAGAATGTTTAGTCTCTTCTCATTTTTCCTTTTTATATTTATTATTTTGATACAAATAAGGATCATATATATTAACAAAGCCTAGAGGATTGTACAACACATACAAGTATACAAAGAATTTTCCTTTTTATATTTATTTGAGTGAGTCTTCATGGTTTTCCCTCCTTGTTTAGAAATTTTTTACTTACCCCACACCATGTTCACACATGCATGAATGTGCACCAATATGCGTGCGCACACGCATGCACATCTCTTTGCTCCTTTGCTAAAGATGCCCCCTTCTTTGACTAAATATGTGGAGGCACAGAATAAGGCAGAACCTGAGGCTATCTAACCCAAAATTGATATGATTACTTGCATTTAACTTTCCTTTTTGTGCTGTTTTGAATCTAGTCTGAAAGTTCAATGTTTAAATCAATGATCCCATTTCTAAACTAACCCAATTTTAAATTTAAATTCTTAATTTTAATAGTTTTAAATCCTTAATTTAAATAGGATTTGGGTGGGGTTATGGGAGGTTCTAGGTTCAAGAAAAAAAAAATCTATAAAAGAAATCCTTGATTTAAATAATTTGCTGTCAGTTTACTTTGAATCAGATCTAGTATCATTTGGAAATTGTGATATGTTGAGTGTTAGGTGTTAATGCTAAATGGTGGACAATATTGATGTAATCAAATCCAAAAGTTAAGATTTTAAGGATTTGATTCCATTGTTCGAATATCAGGATTAATGGTTTTGGATTAAGTGTTTGGTTGTTAGGGATTACATTATGAATTTGATGCATTTAGTGGGTGCAACTTGTGTTCCTAGTAAAAATTCATAGAAACAATTCAGGAATAGTTTGCAGATAGGGTGTACATTAACCAGTTGGGAATGACAAAGAAAAATAAATTTGACTATGAACATCCCTTTTATTCAGCACATTTCAAAAATATTATAGGGACACTTATTTTAGTAGCTTCTTGAAGGTAGAGGGCAATCCAGTCAACCTCCTTGAGAATTTCCTATCTTTCTTCATTGTGCATACATGTATGCCTATGCATCCATCCATATATTTGGACTAACGAAAACTTTGTGAATGGTTTAGAAGTCAATGGGAATGAATAATAATCCAAATTGAGTGGATTTGGGGCTTGGAATCTTTGAAGTATATTAGGGTGTCCATGGTAGCAAAAGTTGTTAGGGTGCTCCCCAAATTCCCATTTGTGTCCACAACTTATATGATGTGTGTTCCCTATAGAGGGTGGCGACATTTTTCTTTCTTAGTGCATGCATACTAACTAGGTTATAACATTCCAATTTTTCACGAACTTGTTTCATTTTGCTATACTTAATTCTTACTTTTCCCCATGTTTTACTTGCAGAAATTGCTTCGCGCTACAGGGATGTTTGCCGGAGCCATCTTTTTGATGCGGAATTTTGGGGAATACATGGCAATTTGAGGATGGATGTTGACTTCTTATGTCAGTTCATAATTTTCTTTAACTCATTAAGCTAGCAAATAAATCCTCTCCTCCCCCATCTCTGAAATGAGTAAATTTGTTGCTTTCATGGATCATGTTTAAGTTGATGAGCTTTTTAATGTTGGTACTTTTTCAAGTTCCTGAATGTTCAATGATGAACCTTCTAGGTTTTGGCTTTCATTTCTCTTCATGGTTTCAATTATTGACCAATTCCATTCTCTATTCTGGTGGCCCCAACCAGAATGGGTTCCACTTAGGAAGCCACTGTAATCACTTCTGTCAATGGGCAGTGTTTCTGCTTTGAAGTTTGAAGTTTGAAGTTTGAAGTAGGAGCCGATATAGAGTCAAACTCGAGTTTGATTCGAACTCGATACACAAAATAGTCGACCAACTTAAATTTGATTTGATAAAACGGTCGATTTAAAAATTAATAAATAATTATATTTAATTTGATTTAACTCAAGTTTTGACTTGATTAAGCTCAATCAATTTAAAACATGATATTTGATTAATAAATAATAAAATAGTAGAACTTGATTAAGTTTGTGAGTACTTTGAGTTGAGTTGAGTGTTATGATATTTGAACTTGATTTGATAAGTTACTCGAACCCGATTCGATTAACTTCGGATTGAATTCAAGTATTCTATTAGTTGATGTCGACACCCCTATTTTGAAGATAGTAAAATCGAGGTTATGGTTCATTTGTTGGTGTGTATTTTTTGATGATTTTTATCTTGTAATCTTTTATGGAGTAATAATATCCATATTCCATACCAAGTAGGATGATGACCCGCTAAGGTCTGTAGCCAATAAGCTTTTAATCTTTTACCTTACACATATACTGATCTTGATTATTGATTTTGAAGAAATTTGGTACCATAAATCATTAGATAGATTAATAATGTTTGACAAAATAATTTAACCTTATAATTTAAAGATAAAAGTAACTGTGTAAGTAAGTATTAGGTTAAAATAATTCGAAGGTTGAACTAATAAAAATTATTAAGGATAAAATGTTTATTTGACAATTTAAGATAAATTCTATAAAATAAATTAACACTTAAAACAGTAAGTTTTAAGTTTAAATTTAACTTAATTACCAAGCAATATATATTAATTTTTTTTTCAATATTTAACATTATTTGGAACCCGCAAAGAGCTTAAGCCTGGACCCAAGTACGAGGCTAATCATTGTGACAGCCTCTCGCTCTCCTCTCAGGTCTTGCTATTTGACTTTGACTTTTAGCTGCAGTTGGCGCCTGTTTGGTTACGGTTTATTGAAACTGTTATTCCTTTTGAAGAATAAGGAGAATAAGTAATCTAGAAAAACATGTTTAGTTATGATTTTTTTTTGTTTTTAAAAATTATTTTTAAAAATAGGAATCAAACAAACTCAAGGTTTATATTTTTAAGAACAGTTTTTTCGTTTTACAAAAAACTTGTTTGACAGGGAAGAGGCTTTTGGTGAAAGGGCGCTCTAATTTTCCCCTGTTTTCATAAAACATCTTTGTGATGTTCTTAGTCTTTTTAAAAACAGTTTTCTAAAATAATTTTTAAAAGCATAAACCAAATGGGGTCTAAGTAACTCATCTTTCTTTCTCATTTATTGTAAAGAAATTTATGTTTAACTAAGATACAACTTTGTTTGTCTTCAAATTTAAAAGATTTAATAGAATTTGAAAGTCTTATCAAATTAGTCAAAGTATATGTAAAAATGAACATCCATGATTTTTTTTTTAAAAAAAAAAAGGAAGGAAAAAGTATACTTTGAGTTAGTGTCATTGAAAATGATTAGGAAAGTATTGAATGAGTTTTATATTCTAATATTTTAAATTAATAATTTGTATTCTAAGTATCAATAAACGGTAGGGCGAGGTGGTGGTGGGGGGAACAAGATGTGCGGTTGAGGAAGGAAGTGGACAAGAAAAGAAAAGAAAAGAAAAGAAAAGAAAGGGAGAAGACTGGAACGAGACAATGTGGGCCCCTGTCATGTTCCATTTAAAGACAAACTTTTTCCCACGCTTTTCATCACTCGTGGGGCCCTCCACTTTCAGATTTTAATTTTTCCTCTATCGTCCTCCATTGGAATTCACACTCAAAAAATTTGGCCATGAAAAAAAAGATGTCTCAGGGGATTAAGGTAGGACGGAGAAACACCATATACATACCCTTCTACGTGGCTTCCTACAAAGGGCGCCGCTTCTACGTGGCTATTACCTTCTTCTCAACTTAAAACCATCTTCACTGCTCTCTCTTCAGTCTTCTCCATCTCACATCTCACATCTCTCTCTCTCTCTTCCTCATTTCTCCGGCTCCGGTTGTGGTTTTGGTCGGAATTATTCTTCCGGTTGAACTCCGGCCAACCTATACATACATATCTGAAGCCGGTTCATCTCTCTATCTTTCGGTCTTTTACGTTTCACACTAGACTATATACACATATATATATAATTCTTGCTGGTTCATTTCTATAAGAATCAAACTTGTGGATCTAGATTTTGATTTTTCTTATCAGAAACTCTTTCATTTTTGTTCTTTTCTTATCTACATTTCTTTTATACTCTTTCCTGTTGGCTATGATTTATTTGTTGCGTGTCTCTTATGGTTAAGTGATTTTCATAATCTGACTGGCGTAAGGATCTTGTGTCAGAAACCCTAACTCTACCATTTTACCATGGATGGCCCTGGAAAAGATGCTGCTCCGAGTTCGAGATCCCGGAACAAACCGAGGAAGAAGAAGATGATCAAGACGATCTGTCCGGAGACGGATCTGCTGAGGAGAGAGAGAAAAACCCTAGCATGGAGATGTCGGCAGCCGACCGGAAGAGAAAGGCGGCTGCTACTGTTCAAGTCCTGACTTATGGATTGAATTATAGTACTGCTGCCGAGAAAAGGAAGAGGAAAGTGGTGCAGGCCAAGAAGAAACCGATAGATCGTCCTGTTGGGTGGTCACCTTTTGGGTTGCCTGGTTGGGATGATGCTAAGAACCGAACCGATTCTCGAACCAATCTCAAAGACCTGCTCAAGGGTAAGGGCTATGTACCTTTGATTGTATACATCTATATGTTTAGCTTGCTTGGTCAGTAGATTTGCCCAATCTTGATTCATAAGCACACATCTATATATATATATATGTGTTTTTCATACATTATGATATGAGATCTGCTTTTATGTTTGATTGTTCCATAAACACAAGTTATTCTGCTGCTTTTTTTTTTTTTACATTTATTCACTTTGTATAATATAAGTATCTTCTTACAAGGATTTTAACCTAGATCTCTCGAGTCCCTACCATATATTCTGCTCTTGATTTGATAAAGAGTGACAAAATGAAGAAAATATTAATCCTATTGTGAATACAATGAGGGTTATCTCAAAAGAAATAAAACAAATAATAATCTGTTAAGATTTCTGCTCTTTCTTAAATCTGAATAAGAACTAAAACTCACATGACCAACACCCAAAAAAAAAAAAGGAGAAAAGACAAAAATATTTTTCAGAAGAGACAAAAAGATTATTCAGTAACAAAACTAAGAGCACCAAATGATATCCCATCCATGGTGATAAATGAAACTCACTATGGTGGATCGATAACAGTAGAATTTTGAATGTTTGCACACAACACTTCTCTATTGTATATTTAGGGAGGAACCTTCTTTGTCCTTTTGGTTTCTTGGGATTTCTTGAGGGCCTAACACTAAATTATCTGAACCTAGTCTTCTCACTAATATTAACCACCTGAATTCAAGTCTTCCTTAATTAGTTTTTGCAATGGGGATTTACCTTGGATGCTTTGAGCATCGGAAATCTGCCTTTCTTATTAACTCTGAGAAAATAGCTAAAGCTGTGACTTTGCAGTTCTTATACCTCAAGTATTAATTACAAACACATGCAAATATGATCCTAAGAACCTCACAAATCATGAGTTAAATTATACCATTCTGATCCTAAAGGATTCGAATCCCACCACGCATTGGGACAAAAGAAGAAAGCGATGCGCTAGAAAAATAGGAAACATAAATCAGATATAGAAACTAAACCTAGCCACGTGCCCTAACGAAGGAGCTAGTAACGATGAAATAGATTAGCAAGCGAGCATTGTATGGTCTTGGGTTTGGTCGAAAGTAGACAAAAGATAAGAAAGGTGAAGTTGCAGCTAAAATCATCCTAATTTAGTATCTGAATCCAATGAAAAAGCTAATTTTTGTTTTTGCATCTTATTTTCCTCTGGTTTTTAGTTAGGATATTGATGAAAACGAATACTCAGGAAGCGATGGATAGGAAATTTCTTGTCGCTTCTACGCAATCTTGTTGTCACTTAATTTGGTCTTATCATACTCTCATAATCATGGTCACCTCAAATATTCTGAGTCTGTTATCAATAGCATTTTTCTGTAGTTCTTGAAGCATACTTATGTATTAGTCCATAAACCAAGAGTCATCAATTTTACCAATTCTCCCCAAACTTAAGTTAGGTTCTTGCTTTCTTCCAAGGAAAAAAACTTCAGGTCATAGTAAGGGAGATCATTCCATTTACCAAATGTTGTCTATGTGCCAATGTTATGTGCTGGTTTGAACAATTTGGTAATAAAAAAAACATGAAATCTGTTTGATTCCTTAATAACTTAGAGCTAAATTAGTTACTATTACATGACGTCAAAGCGTTACGCACAAGATGCAATGTGTTAAAGCATTAGTAAATGACACAAAAGTATGCATGAAACAAATGACTGATGATATATACTTTTATAATCCTGGTGCTTATTCATGTTTAGGGTTATTGATTATCTGCATTCCCATTTGTGTGCCTTTGAACATGGATATTTGAATCTAGCTACATTTCTATTCTTCAAGACTAGCAAGTTGTATTGTACACATTTTATTGTCTTCCTTCTTAATCTTTTCTGTAATAGAACTACCATTTGAAACCAAAGGATAAGGTTGCTCTAGGAGGAAAACGAAACAAGGGAAGACGCGGTCAGAAATGCTCAAGAAGGAAAACTTGAGTCTGCAGATTGTGGAAACAAATGACCCTTTCTTACTATTGAGGAGATCCAACCCCAATGGTGGATGTTCCTATAGATGTTTCAACAGAAATAAACTTTGCAGAGTTCAATGAGTTCTTTAGCCCTGACGAGTTCGATTGTGCTGAGATATTGGCTAGTGTTGCGGACGTTCCCATCTCTTACAACCCAGAGGAGGCTGTTGCAAAGGATCCCGTCTCTTACAACCAAGGAAATGATTACGAAGAAGCACGCATTCGGCTTTCGTCTATCCTCTCTCTGGATTTTGATCATTTTCTGCTTGATCCGGACAACTTAGCCCGAACATTACATCTTTCAACTGAGCTGAAGGAAAATGCTGGTTTCAGCCCTTCTCAACTTGCAATGCTGAATATGGTTGAGGAAATACCTTTACTGAGTGAGGACATTGTGGAATTCAAAAAGCTTAACATGGAAATCAAAACATTGTTCTCCGAGTTAGAGTCCAACATCTTACGAGTTGCTTGCTTGTGGACAAAGTACAGGGATTTGAAGATGACAGTGAGCGATCTGAAAGCCGATGTTATTGTCGATCTGCATGCTGCTAAGATGCTTGATAATCAGATTTTACAGCTGCAAGGTTGTCGTGTGGAATTGGCTAATCTACTTGAGTCGAAGAAACTTGCAATGATTGAGCTGATTGCAGCACAAAAGCAATTTGATGACACTCTTCACAAAGCTTCTGATGATGAACAAGTTGATGCTGACCTTAAACTGAAGAAGCCAGAGGAAGTGCAAAAAAGAAACCGATGATCGATGATTGGGCAAAAACCTTGGAAGGGTTTCATCCGCTGAAGGATTTTATATTTTGATTAAGTTGTTGTAATAAGTTGCTGCAAAACCTCTTATCTTTACGACTCCGTTTAAGTATGAACTTGGTGTTTGCATGCCTTTTCCTTTCCCTAATGGCATAGACCTATCCCTGTTTTATATATTTTGTTTTATGACAGCTTTAATTAACTCTCTAGCCTTCTTATTTGGCATGGTGATGATCATATTCCTTCTATTTTCAGGCTGTCTTTTTTGCATATCCATGTTTATTGTGTATTCTTGATACTTCTAGTTTTAGAATAGTAATGAAGAAAGTGCTGTTTATTGTCATGCTACACTCTTGCTGACAGCTTTGCTAGGGTTTTTCTTGTATAATTAATTGTTCTTCATCCTTTTCTGGTTGGATTAATTTCATTTTCTCTCCAGGAAAATGCTGTTCTTGATCAGAATGGCTGCCATGAATAATGAAGTAAGGTAAACTTGCTTGGTTTGAGATTGAAGGTCAATATCCGATGATCCTTTTCCTTTACATGTTTCTGTCAAAATCCGGTTCTTGATGAACAATGCTGCATATTCAGCATTTATATTAGTCTTGAAAATTACAGTACTTCTTGATGGTCTTTATCATTGAGTCAAGACCCTTTTGTTAGTTGTTAGTAAGCCATAATTCAGGAACATTCACTTCTATAGTCCTACCATTTTTTCTCAGTAAAATAGCAATCGTTGGTGAGAATACTGTTAAACCCTAAGTTATTGGCAGTGAATTGTATATATATATATATATTTTCTTTTTCTCATTCTTTGTCCTCATTGAACGAAACTTGAACCAGCTGGTCTCCTCTTTATACCCACCCGACTCTTAACTATTGAGTCAGGCCTCAGTGGCAAGTACATATATGCATATATAAAGCCCTAGACTTGTTCACAAGGAGAGTGTGAACACTTTGAAAGAAAGACTTGAGCAGATGAAGACACATCCAATTACTCTGCTGATTATAATCATACTCAAACTCAGGCGTACCCAACAGAAATGATGATGAAATGCTCTTAATTTTGTCCACATTTCATAACCTGCAGAGCTATCCAACCATGCATGCAGACCTGACCCCACCTTTCATACATCTCTCCCCAACTTGTCCATTTCGATAATATTTCATCAAACATGACACCATCTTTGCTTGTTTTACTTGGGGAAGAAGAAGAAGAAATTTGAAAAAGGGACAAAATTAATGAACAAAACACCTGGAAAAGGAGTCTGGCATTTGGTGATCATGATGTAACCCTCCTAATTGGCCCTACATGAGCTTAGGAGCGGTGGCCACGCCCTTGTATCCCCTTTTCCACACGTGTTGCTTCCTCTGTCACCCTTCCCCACACGTGTCTCACCCCACCCCCTCCTCCATTGACTTGTAATTAGAGCTTAGGTTTTTCAGAACATATATATTTGTTATAAGGGAGACATTTGATATGATTTGCTCGGATATCTGATATTAATAATGGGTTTAGATTTTTGACTATTTATCTCCATGCGTATGCTCCGCTGTCCGGGAATGTGATTACTTTCCAGCTGGCTGAGACGATGCAAAGACAGGTGGTGAATCCTAGCTATTAGTTGATTACCGCTGGTTTATTATAGGGCTGTTTTTTGTATAATGGTGGAGTTCGGGTTAGTTTACAAGCATCTTGGCTAAGGGGTTTTGGGGTTAAACTTAATACCAGAACCTGAAATGGTACGTGATCATTGGGTTAAACCAAGGCCTTAGACCTAATAGCTCTCATGTTAGGACAGGCTGTTTTGGTGGAAGGAAATAGGGATTTTGGTCACTGGAAAAAGGTGGAAATATAAGTGGTAGGAGGGTAGAGGGGGGATGTGCGAGCAAATGGTAATTGAAATGATATCTGAGTGAAGAATACGGCGGCGTTGAATGAATTGACAGCTCTCTCTCTCTCTCTATATATATATAATCATCCATATGCTTTCCTTCTTCTCTTCTGATTCTGATTCTTCAGGCTGGCGCCTCTGCTTCTGTTGTGAGTACTTCTTCAGTTCTTCTGCTTGTGCTGGGGAATGTCTGGAAAACAATGCCAGAAGAATGGTGGTGGGGGAGATTCGGATTCGGATTCCGGTTGCAATCTTGAACTGACTCTGGGAGGAAGCTACGGCGAAATTGACGATGAAATGCCGGTTCTGACCCTATCAGCCTCCGTCTTCGAAATCGAGGGTATGAAGGAAGATTCCGGAGGACCGAATGAGGAGTATGCGGTGGAGAGGTCGTTTCTCTCGCTTAGGATGTCAGTACCGCCGGCGGTGCCTGAGATGAGGACGATTAAGGAACTACAGACGATGAGGAGACAGGAGGCGAAGAGAAGGCTGATGGGGAAAAACAGGAGCAGAGGCGGCAGGCCTCCCATACCCAACCAAAGCCTATCTCGGATTTTGTTTGCCATTTCCCAAACTGCTTCCTTCCAAGACAGTTCCACCGCCTTCCGGGCTGGCAACGCTGCTATCCTCACCTCCCAAACCCTTCGTTCCGCTTCTGCTCCACTCCGGTCCATTTTGCGTGCCACCACCAATTCTGTCAACTTCGTCTCCGCCTCTGTCACCGATGCCAGTGGCGTTCCGCTTCCCGACTCCTCCTCCGCCGCCGCCGCCGCCGCCGCCGCTCTCAGCTCCTCCGCAGCATTCTTCTCTGGCGCCTTTGTGTCCAATGCCATTGTCCGTCATAAGGCCACGTCGCGTCTCTCCCCTCTCTCTCCGAGGCCATCATCATTCCGACTGCTGTCGCCGGCACGACCGCCTTTGTTTTCCGGTCCTGCTCCTCCAGCCAACGGCGAGGCTCACAAAATGGCCATTCCAGTTCCAGGTGCATATATATTCTTTCCTCTTTGTGTTTGAATTTATTAATTAGTGTGGGAAATAATCAAGTAAATATTGAGGTTACTTTTGTCTCCGTAAAGTGGCAAGGAAAGAAAAAAGGCCATGAAAATCATAAATAATTGAAATTAATTAAAAATTTATATATTTAAAATTATTTGATCTTCATATGGATGAGTAAGTTGTGAATAAAAATAACTTATTAACTTTTCATGTTTTATTTTTATTTTTTTCACTTTTTCTTTTCTTTTCTTTTAATTCTATTTTTCTCTATTTTCTTTGCCTTGAATTTCCTTATATCCAAACACAAAATTACACTATTAGATGTTTCTACTTAGTATCATAAATTTATTCTATTCTTTTTGATTTAATATTAATTTAATTTATGAACAAAATAGTAGGGTGTAATTCAAAGTGAATAGATATATATATATATATATATATATATATATATATATATAAAATTAATTCAATTTAATAGTGTGCCTAGTGTGTGATTCTCCTTTTTCTTATCATCCTCCAATTTTATCATGATGTATATCGATATCTATTCTCTTTATAGTGTTGTTTTGTCTAATTTTTATTTCATTTTTTATTATTTATATGAAAATAAAGAGAAAATCAGTTATAAGATGTTAGTATGTATAAATGATAAGCACAATGAAAAAATGAAAGAAAATAAGCAAAGAAAGTTTACGAATACTAGAATAGGCCAAGAGAAATCTGGAGTGTAAGCCTAAGTGAAAGAATGCTACAACCCTTATATGTCAACAATTTATGTTATTAGTCTAAGAACAAAATTTTAATTGTCTTTTTAATGAAATAGATAATTATTAGTATGGTGGTAAAAGGAAAATTTTCAACCAACGGCTTATCGTGGCGAGATAAAATAAATAAAAGAAGGATAATAATTTGACTAAGAAAGTTTGTGATCATTATAATGATAAAGTAGTGATATATAATAGAAAAGGGGATCGATAGCATAACATCAATATAGGATTATAACCTTACCTTACCGCCAGTTATCGATAAAGTAGATGATTAATGTAATGACAAAGTGGATGACTAGTGTAGCTATAAAATGCATAAATAAAAAAAATGGAATTGTGTAAGCTTAATATAGAATCTCAATCGGCCCACGACCAAAAAAGATGACTAATGTTAACATAGGGCGAAAATAAGATAAACGCATGCATTAATAAGAAAGCATAAAGTGTCCCGAAATCTAAACTCGATTAATTAGAGCGTCCAGCGTTAAAAAATGATGGATATAGTAGGGAAGCTAGGGGTTTTAGTTTTAATGAAGTACAATTTATTACATTATATTAAAAAATAATTAGCTTTAAAAAAAAAATAAGAAAACACAAAACTAGCTCATAATAACCTAGTTCTCATAGTCCAAACTTTGAAGTTTGTCCCAAGCATCTAAATCATGCATAAACAAGATTTAAACTACATAGTATTATGAGACACTACGACTGTTTGTTTTAGAATATTTGAATACTCATTTTACTAATTAAGAAAATGTCATTGTTCTACTCTTTCTCTCTCTCTCTCTCTCTCTCTCTCTCTCTCTCTCTCTATATATATATATATATATATATGTACTTTACTCTTTTGCTGCTTAAGCATTCCCTTGTAATCTTGAATCCATATCTTTAGTTCCTGAAAAATTGTAGGAAAAAGAAAATACTGTGGAAAATCAATTTTCCAAGTTTAGAAGGATATGGAATGCTTTATTTTCCTATTGCTTTCCTTGAAAATTATCGAGAAAAGAGGAAAGGAAAGTTCTTTTTGCATTGTATCTAGATGATATTTAGTTCCCCAATGTGTGTGTCTATACATATATATTATTCATATGGAAATGCAGAAATAGAGAGAGAAAAATTAGTAAAGTTTAAGAAACAGAAAATATAAAATAGATTCTTTATTTACTTATTTATTTTAATGTTACTTTCCTTGCCTTGTTCTTTCGCTCCATTTTCATACAATTTTCACCCAGGAACCAAACATAGCTATATATATATGAGTACCTCTTTGTATAGTATAGTGGTTGGTGCTTAATTTGATATCAATCAGAGTATAATGATTGCTGGCCAAAGCCTGAAAGGTCTCCCAGTTGAAATCCTAAGGACTTTGGTGGTAAGATGGATGGTGCAGCAGAAATACAGAAGGCATAGGGGTTCAGATAGAAGCGATGTGGACACAGGTCTAGACCTCATTAAACAAATGCCGACGGTGGTGGCTACCGGCGCCGGCCCCGACGGGAAGGATCGAGGGTTTTCTCTGTAAATTTGGGACAGATGAGGAAGTGATCAGTCTGGTGTGTATTTGCCATGGCATGTTCTTCACTCCCGCCGATTTTGTGAAACATGCTGGTGGTGATGTTGAGGAAAATCCAATGAAGCAAATTATTGTTTATCCTGCGTCCTTTTAATTTCATGGATATAAATTAATGCATTAATATCTTTGGAACTCATGTTTTTTTTTTTTGATAACTAATCACTAATTTCTTTGGAACTCATGTTAATTACAAGTTTTATGTTCAATATTAATTAGCAGTTTTGCTTTTATTTCCATGCATCTTAGGTTTAAACCAATTGTTGAAAACTTTGGGTCTATACGTTTGGTTCTTGTTTTTTAAAAATGTTCTTAAAAATAGTTTTTGAAAACACAAAGAACATAATTTTGATGTTTGAAAACTGTTCATTGATTCGTGAATTTTGTGTTTTTTAAAAAAAAGAAAAGAAAATTAATCATATTTTCCCCATTCTCTTTATTTTTGAGAACAAAAAATAATTTTCAAAAATTATAACCAAACAAACTCTTTCCTTCTAATCATTTTATGCTCATCATTACGTAACTATACTTTCGATTTTATACGGAACTACATATTTCGTTATTCGTATGTCATGACACACGAGGTGTGTAACGTGTGTTGTGACCCTTATCATGAAACGTGTGTTACGATTTGTGCATTAAAATTATACATTCTTTATTTTTTATAATTGTATAGTGTCTGAGCCAGAATAAGGGCATGGACTGATGTGGTTGGAAGGTAGTTATTATGCCCATGAAAACATCATCACCTTTATCCCATATGTCTTAACGTTCACTTATTTGTGTGTTTTTCTTTTTTAAATTATAAGGATATATGGACATGCTTGGACCATGTGATCAGGAGGGGGGGGCCGATACCCCATTGAAATTTTTTTTGAAAAATTTTCTATTGCATCAAATCAAGTCCTATATCGTGCCCTTAGAAATGGCCATAATTGCTAGAATCATTGAATTAAGGCTTTTGATTATTGATTTTTGTAAAATTTTTGTGCTTAGGCTCCATTTGAAACCTGAAAGCTTTGTTTGGAACTCAGAAAATGTCAAAGAAGAAAGAAAAATACTTAGAAAAATGATTTTTTCATGTATGGTTTTATCGTGAAAAATATCAAATAAATAAAAATCCTCAAAATTTGACGTATTTTTATTTTTCTTAGTCCTTATATAATAGAAAGAAATGAATGAAATTAGTTTGAATAAAAGTAGAATAAATTTATCAAGTTTAAACACATTTTTTATTTTCCTCTAATTTTCTTCTTCTTCTTCTGCTTTTCTCTCCTCAGTCTTTTCCGAGTAACAAAAAACTGATTCATAAGGTTTGTTTTCATTGACTTTTAATTCTAACTCCGTCATTTGGATATGAATTTTCATTTTACATGAGATAATTTTATATTTAAAATAACCTGTGACAAAAAAGATGTGAATGTTGATATGATATAAAATGTTATTTTGGTAGATTTTTGAAAAGGAAATACAAGGATCAGATAGTTTGCAAGAAAAATACTATTGTATGAAAAATTATGGTTCTATTGACTAGGTAGACGCTAAAAAGTAAATGCTAAATAGGATAAGAGTTAAATTCATTGTTACTTTCAATAAAAATTAGACATGACTTCTTACTATTCTTTTTAAATTATTCTTTTAAGTGTAGTCATTGGGGCTAAATTCAAGTAATAAAGGGTCTAAAGAGTTAAAGGAGTGAAAAAGTTACAGAAGATCCACTAAAATCTAATAAAATAGAGTACTAAAATGTGGTAATATACCCAAAATGAATATTGTTGTAAATAAAGAAAAAGGGATGAAGATATTGAAGAAATATGGGCGAGATAATTGTATTCTTAGGATGTCCTGCAAGATGTAAGTGAGGCCCTTTTATAGGCTTCTGATACATGTATCTAGGAAAGCTGAAAAGTATTTCATAATGGTTATCATAAAACAACCATAATGACCATGATGTAGGAAAGTTAAAAGGTCCTTCATATCATAAAGCAACCATAATGACTATTATCTAGAAAAGCTAAAAGGTCCTTCATAATGACCATTATGTACAAGTTCACGAATATTCAAGGTTCATTGGATGAAACATGAACCTTCTCGAGATTGAAGAGTCTCTTCCACATTCATGGATCTATTTAGTAATGTCCATACTTTTATATTTATAACACTCCCCCCTTGGACATTACTACGTGATGCCCATGCCTCATTAAAAACCTCGCTAGAAAAACCAAGTGGGAGAAAACTGGCCGAGGAAAAGAATACATGACATGCGCGCTTTTATGTGTTGCACTGGCTGCCTCGTTAAAAAACCTTTAACTAGAAAAATCCCATGGGAAAAAACTAGTCAAAGAAAAAGAGTACATCCATTGGTCTTTAGGACATAATTCTTATGATTGTTTTGAAGTTGTCGCTCCCCCTGAAGACAATAGTCTTCCAAGCCTACGCAATCCAATACCATGAACATATTTTTCAAAAGTAGATGAAGGAAGGGACTTAGTGAACAAATAAGCAAGATTATCACTAGAGCGAACTTTCTCTATAATAATCACAACGTTATTATGAAGTTCGTGTGGATAAAAGTGTAGCACCCCTTCCCTTGACGGCATCGTGGGGACATCACATAGACCAGAGAACTATTAACTAGACTTTAAATTGAATTGCCATTTCAAACATATTTCATGAATACATAAACTTGTAAAACTACTACCATAGTGGTGTTTAAATTGTCCTATACATATCTACCTGCGTCCAACTACTTGTATTTACACAAGTTCCACTATCTCAAAATATTACATTTACATTTTCAATACAACAAAACTAATTCAGGACCTACATTAGAAAGACTCCCTCTTGTTGTATTGATGGCCTTGGCCGAATCTGGATGTCTCTTGACCTCTTAGTACCATGGATGACACATCGATGCTAAACTTAGCCAACAGTAGGAAAACATATAACATATCATTATTTCTAGTGATCCTCAATTACGATTATCATTTAAAATGAATTCCACGTATTAGATATTCATATCTGATGGGAATTAATTATCGAGAAAACGAGAAGGTGCGATAGAAGTACACTGTCTGGAGCGAGACATGTCGCAACATCATGGGCGACTTACTTTGTTTTCATCTTGTTGTGTTTAATACTTATCATATAAATGTTTGTCTGTATAGACCAGTAACAATAAATGACAGAGACGCAACACAATGGTACCCGAAGATACGGTACAATGCGAGCGAAGTGTCGAAGCGCGACGAGACGTGCAATATGAAACAAGAATTAACCGTAGCCTTGTAATCAAACATGTGTCTGCAAGCGAAGTGTCGTCACATTGGGTGGGAGTGTCGAAAGCCTTGTGACGTGCCTATTCATTCGCACTATTCGGTCTTAACAAGCCTACAATTACTATACGTTTAAGAGCTTTTTTATACTAGTATTTATAATAACATTTATTTGGGCTTTATGAAAATAGAAAGCAAAGCGAGCCAGAAAAGAATAAAAACAAAACTTTTTCACTTAAAGGCGGGTTCCACTGGCGAGCATCCCGCCGGCTTAGGCGGAGTGATGGACAAATATGGTGTGGACCTTTGGCGAGCTGGACTTTCATGGCGGGCTGCTCTGCTGGGGAGAGCATCGGGCTTCGGGAGTGAGGCATTTTGCCATTTTTCATCGAAAATTTCCAACCAAAACAAAACAAACTCAAAACAAACCACAAAACCCAACTCAAACCAACCAAAAACACATTTATGGAAGAGTTAGGGTTTTCCTAACACAAACATAGACAAGAAATGAGTTAGGATAGTTTCCTAACACACACATAACAAGGAAGGAGGTTAGAGAATTTCCTAACCTTGATGCCTTGAACTTCCAAACTCATTTCAAACTAACAAAACCCAATTCAAACTAACAAAACCCCATATACAAAATGAGTTAGGGTTTTACTTTTCCTACCTTGGTTTCTTGAAAGTTTCAACCTAGCTTCCCTTTTTTCTCTTCCTTACTTGAACAAGTAGAACTCCAAGCGAGATGAAAGCTTAGCCAAAATGGATTCTTCTCCTAAGCTGTATGCTAGCTCGAGCCAAGCAAAGGAATGGGAACCTAGAAGACAACTTGTTGTCTTATGGGATTTGGCTCAAGTTTTGCCCTTTTTGCATTTTAGTCCTCCATGTTTATTTCATTTGCAAATCACTTATCACAATTCCAACAATAGCATATAATCTTCTTACATAATGTCCCTTAAGTCCCTAATTTGACAATTTACCATTATCACCTTACTTCTTTAATAAATCCGATTATATGATTTTTCACACATAACTATTAAATTTCCGAAAAACACAAATTTGATTTCCATTATACCTTAAACATATCATAAAACTACCATGGTATAATTTGGGGTGTTACAATTCTCCCTTTGGGTACAATATGAAATTAATACGAATTGAAGGATTGCGAATGCTTGTGCCCTCATTGTCAATTCGGCTCCCGAGTTAGCTTCTTTCATGCGAGTGGTATTGCCAAAAGCACCTTTACCAAAGACGTTTGTTCCTCAGATTGTTTTACTTTCCGCATTTGGAATGGCCTTTGGTTCTTCATCATAAGTGAAGTTTGATTGCCTTACGTCTTGCTCTTGTGAAGATGTGTGATTCATCCCGAACGTGGCACTATATATGTGTGTGTGTGTGTGTGTGTGTTTTTCACTTGTGCTGTACTGAGATCTGCTTTTATGTTTGATTGTTCCCACTGAAACATATGGATTATTATAACTGCTTTTTTTTTACATTTATTCACTTTGTATAATATAAGTATCTTCTTTGAGTTTTAACCTAGATCTCTCGTAGCCCCTTACCATATTCTGCTCTTGATTTGATAAAGAGTGACAAAATGAAGAAAATATTAATCCTATTGTGAAAACAATGTGAGGGTTATCTCCCAAAAGAAATAAAACAAATAATAATCTATGTTAAGATTTAAGCCTCTTTCTTAAATCTGAATAAGAACTAAAACTTACATGACCAACACCCAAAAAAAAAAAAAAAAAGGAGAAAAGACAAAATATTTTTTCCAGAAGAGACAAAAGATTCAGTAACAAAACTAAGAGCACCAAATGATATCCCATCCATGGTGATAAATGAAACTCACTATGGTGGATCGATAACAGTAGAATTTTGAATGTTTGCACACAACACTTCTCTATTGTATATTTAGGGAGGAACCTTCTTTGTCCTTTTGGTTTCTTGGGATTTCTTGAGGGCCTAACACTAAATTATCTGAACCTAGTCTTCTCACTAATATTAACCACCTGAATTCAAGTCTCTCCCTTAATTAGCTCTGCAATGGGGATTTACCTTGGATGCTTTGAGCATCGGAAAATCTGCCTTTCTTATTAACTCTGAGAAAAATAGCTAAGCTGTGACTTTGTAGTTCTTATACCTCAAGTATTAATTACAAACACATGCAAATATGATCCTAAGAACCTCATTGAAATCATGAGTTAAAATTATACCTAGTATTCATGACGTAAAGGATTCCGAATCCTATCACGTATTAATGAAGAAAGCGATGCGCTAGAAAATAGAAACATAAATCGGATATAGAAACTAAACCTATTTACGTGCTTCATGAGGAGCTAATGCGATGAAATAGATTATGGCGAGCATTGTATGGTCTTGAGTTTGGTCGAAAGTAGACAAAAGAATAAAGAAGGTGAAGTTGCAGCTAAAATCATCCTAATTTAGTATCTGAATCAATGAAAAGGTAATTTTTGTTGTTTTTAATCTTATTTTCCTCTGGTTTTTAGTTAGGATATTGATGAAAACGAATACTCAGGAAGCGATGGATAGGAAATTTCTTGTCGCTTCTATGCAATCTTGTCGTCACTTAATTTGGTCTTATCATACTCTCACAATCATGGTCACCTCAAATATTCTGAGTCTGTTATCAATAGCATTTTTCTGTAGTTCTTGAAGCATACTTATGTATTAGTCCATAAACCAAGAGTCATCAATTTTACCAATTCTCCCCAAACTTAAGTTAGGTTCTTGCTTTCTTCAGGAAAAAACTTCGGAGTCATAGTAAGGAGATCATTCCATTTACCAAATATTTGTCTATGTGCCAATGTTATGTGCTGGTTTAGAACAATTTGGTAATAAAAAAGCTATGAAATCTGTTTGATTCCTTAATAACTTAGAGCTAAATTAGTTACTATTACATGACGTCAAGCGTTGCGCTGCAAGATGCAGTAATATTACAAAGCATCAATGGCATTACAAAAGTATGCATGAAACAAATGACTGATGATATATACTTTTATAATCCTGGTGCTTATTCATGTTTAGGGTTATTGATTATCTGCATTCCCATTTGTGTGCCTTTGAACATGGATATTTGAATCTAGCTACATTCTTATTCTTCAAGACTAGCAAGTTGTATTGTACAATATTTTATTGTCTTCCTTCTTAATCTTTTCAGCAATAGAACTACCATTTGAACCAAAGGATAAGGCTGCTCTAGGAGGAAAACGAAACAAGGGAAGACGTGCAATAGAAATGCCTCAAGAAGGAAACCTTGAGTCTGCAGATTCTGTGGGGAAGTAAAATGATCTCTCTTTTCTTACTGTGGAGATCCAGCTGTGGTGGATGTTCCTATAGATGTTTCAACAGAAATAAACTTTGCAAGTTCAGGCGGTTCTTTGTGAAGCGGAGTTCGGTGTGCTGAGATATTGGCTAGTGTTGCGGACGTTCCCATCTCTTACAACCCAGAGGAGGCTGTTGCAAAGGATCCCGTCTCTTACAATCAAGGAAATGATTACGAAGAAGCACGCATTCGGCTTTCGTCTATCCTCTCTCTGGATTTTGATCATTTTTTCTGCTTAGTCCGGACAACTTGGCCGAACATTACATCTTTCAACATGAGCTGAAGGGAAAATGCTGGTTCAGCCCTTCTCAACACAATATAGATATGGTTGAGGGAAATACCTTTACTAGTGAGGACATTGTGGAATTCAACAACATGGAAATCAAACATTGTTCTCGAGTTAGAGTCCAGCATCTTACGAGTTGCTTGCTGTGGACAAAGTACAGGAGTTTGAAGATGACAGTGAGCGATCTGAAAGCCGATGTTGTGTCGATCTGCATGCTGCTAAGATGATTGATAATCAGATTTTACAGCTGCCAAGGTTGTCGCGTGGAATTGGCTAATCTACTTGAGTCGAAGAAACTTGCAATGATTGAGCTGGTGCAGCACAAAGCAATTGATGACACTCTTCACAACTTCTGATGATGAACAAGTTGATGCTTGACCCAGCCAAGCTGAAGAAGCGGGAGGAAGGTAAAAAGGCAGTGATCGATGATTGGGCAAAACGGAAGGTTTCTCCACTGAAGGATTTATATTTTTTTGATTAAGTTGTTGTAATAAGTGCTGCAAAACCTCTTATCTTTACGACTCCGTTTAAGTATGAACTTGGGTGTTGTCCCTTCCTTTCCCTAATAGACCTATCCCACATTTATATATTTTGTTTTATGACGGCTTTAATTAACTCTCTAGCCTTCTTATTTGGCATGGTGATGATCATATTCCTTCTATTTCAGGCTGTCTTTTTGCATATCATATTGTGTGTTCATGATCTTCTAATTTTAGAATATTGAAGAAAGTGCTGTTATTATCATGCCATCTTGCTGACAACTTTGCTAGAGTTTTCTTGTATAATTATTCATTATTCAACTCCTTTTCTGGTTGGATTAATTTCATTTTCTCTCAGAAAATGCTGTTCTAATGATCAGAATGGCTGCCATGAATAATGAAGTAAGGTAAACTTGCTTGGTTTGAGATTGAAGGTCAATATCCGATGATCCTTTTCCTTTACATGTTTCTGTCAAAATCCGGTTCTTGATGAACAATGCTGCATATTCAGCATTTATATTAGTCTTGAAAATTACAGTACTTCTTGATGGTCTTTATCATTGAGTCAAGACCCTTTTGTTAGTTGTTAGTGCTTGCTAATTAGGAACATTCACTTCCATTGTCCTACACATTTTCTCAGTAAAATAGCAATCGTTGGTGAGAATACTGTTAAATACCTAAGTTATTGGCAGTGGTGTATATATATATATATATTTTCTTTTTCTCATTCTTTGGCCTCATTAGACGAAACTTGAACCAGCTGGTCTCCTCTTTATACCCACGGAAACTCTTAACTACTCTGAGTCAGGCCTCAATTAGCAAGTACATATATGCATATAAAGCCTAGACTTGTTCACAAGGAGAGTGTGAACACTTTGAAGAAAAGACTTGAGCAGATGAAGACACATCTCCCATTTTGCTGATTATAATCATACTCAAACTCAGGCGTACCCAACAGAAATGATGATGAAATGCTCTTAATTTTGTCCATTTCATAACCTGCAAGCTATAATCTTGCGTGGACCACAGCCCCACCTTTCATACATCTCTCCCCAACTTGTCCATTTCGATAATATTTCATCAAACATGACACCATCTTTGCTTGTTTTACTTGGGGAAGAAGAAGAAGAAATTTGAAAAAGGGACAAAATTAATGAACAAAACACCTGAAAAGGAGTCTGGCATTTGGTGATCATGATGTAACCTAATTATTTCATGAGCTGAGCGGTGGGCACGTCATGTATCCCCTTTTCCACACGTGTTGCTTCAATCCTGCCCCACACGTGTGTCTCACTCCCCACTTCCCCCTCCATTGACTTGTAATTAGGGTTTGTGTTTTCTCCAAGAACATATACATCTGCCAGGCCATTAATAATAATTCAGACGGATTTGCTCGGATATCTGATATTAATAATGGGTTTAGATTTTGACCTATTTATCTCCATGTGTATGCTCCGCTGTCAGGAATGTGATTACTTTCCAGCTAGCTGAGACGATGCAAAAAGACAGGTAATTGGATATAGCTATTAGTTGATTACCGCTGGTTTTATTATAGAGCTGTTTTTGTATAATGGTGAGTTCGATTGGATTTAAGCATCTTGGCCAAGGGGTTTTGAAGTTAAACTTTCAATGGCTCAGGAACTCCGAAATGTTACGTGATCATTGGAGTTAAATCCGACCTTAAGACCCTAATAAGCTCTTATGTTAGGACAGGGCTGTTTTGGGCGGGAAGGAAATAGGGATTTTTGGTCACTGAAAAAGGTGGATATACAAGTGGCAGGGGAGGGTAGAGTGGGGATGCGAGTAAATGGTACTTGAAACTGATATCTTAGTGAAGAATACGTGGCGGCGTTGAATGAATTGACAGCTCTCTCTCTCTCTCTCTCTCTCTCTCTCTCTCTATATATATATAATCATCCATATGCTTTTCCCTTCTTCTCTTCTGATTCTGATTCTTCAGGCTGGCGCCTCTGCTTCTGTTGTGAGTACTTCTTCAGTTCTTCTGCTTGTGCTGGGGAATGTCTGGAAAACAATGCCAGAAGAATGGTGGTGGGAGAGATTCGGATTCGGATTCCGGTTGCAATCTTGAACTGACTCTGGGAGGAAGCTACGGCGAAATTGACGATGAAATGCGGTTCTGACCCTATCAGCCTCCGTCTTCGAAATCGAGGTGTGAAGGAAGATTCCGGAGGATAGAATGAGAGTATGCGGTGAAGGTGTTTCTCTCGCCAGGATGTCAGTACCGCCGGCAGTGCCTGAGATGGGGCGATTAGAACCGGAGGCGGAGGTGACCCATTGGTGGGGACGACAATGAGAAACAGAAAGCAAACTGATAGAAAACTCAAGGCAGAGGCGGCAGGCCTCCCATACCCAACCAAAGCCTATCTCGTTTGTTTCCCGCCATTTCCCAACCGTTTCCCCCTTCCAAGACAGTTCCACCGCCTTTCCGGCTGCCAACGCTGCTATCCTCACCTCCTCTAAACCCTTCGTCTCCGCCTCTGTCTCCCACTCCGGTCTCATTTTTTTGCGTGCCACCTGATTCTGTCAACTGATCACCTCTGCCACCGATGCCAGTGGCGTTCCCTTCCCGACTCATCCGCCGCCGCCTGCCGCCGCCGCCACCACTCTCAGCTCCTCCACCCAGCATTCTTCTCTGGCACCTTTTGTGTCAATGCCATTGTCCGTCATAAGGCCACGTCGGCAGTCTTCTTCTCCCCCTCTCTCTCCGAGGCCATCATCATTCCGACTGCTGTCGCCGGCGACCGCCTTTGTTTTCCGGTCCTGCTCCTCAGCCAACAGCTTGAGGCTCTTCAAATGACCCGTCAGTTCAGAGTGCATATATTCTTTCTCTTTGTGTTGAATTTATTAATTAGTGTGAAATAATCAAGTAAATATTGAGGATTACTTTTGGTTCTCATAAAGTGGCAAGGAAAGAAAAAAAAAAGGCCACGAAAATCATAAATAATTGAAATTAATTAAAAATTTATATATTTAAAATTATTTGATCTTCATATGGATGAGTAAGTTGTGAATAAAAATAACTTATTAACTTTTCATGTTTTATTTTATTTTTCACTTTTCTTTCTTTCTTTTAATTCTATTTTCTCTATTTTCTTTGCCTTGAACTATTATATCAAACACAAAATTACACTATTCAGATGTTTCTCTTAGTATGTAATTTATTCTATTCTTTTTGATTTAATATTAATTTAATTTATGAACAAAATAGTAGGGTGTAATTCAAAGTGAATAGATATATATATATATATATATATAAAATTAATTCAATTTAATAGTGTGCCTAGTGTGTGATTCTCCTTTTTCTTATCATCCTCCAATTTTATCATGATGTATATCGATATCTATTCTCTTTATAGTGCTGTTTGTCTAATTTTATTTCCATTTTTTTATTATTTATATGAAAATAAAGAAAATCAGTTATAAGATGTTGGTATGTATAAATGATAAGCACAATGAAAAAATGAAAGAAAATAAGCAAAGAAAGTTTACGAATACTAGAATAGGCCAAGAGGAAATTCAGTGTAAGCCCTATGAAGAATGTTAATACAACCCTCTTATATGTCAACAATTTATGTTATTAGTCTAACAACAAAATTCTTAATTATCTTTTAATGAAATAGATAATTATTAGTATGGTAGTAAAGGAAAATTTTCAACCAACGGCTTATCGTGGGCCAACAAATAAAAGAAAGATATGTTTGACTGAAAGTTTGTGATCAATATAATGATAAGTAGTACATATAATAGAAAAGGGGATCGATAGCATAACATCAATATAGGATTATAACCTTACTTTACCGCCAGTTATCGATAAAGTGATGATTAAATATCAATGTAAAGTGGATGACTAGTGTAGCAATAAAATGCATAAATAAAAAAAATGGAATTGTGTAAGCTTAATATAGAATCTCAATCGGCCCACGACCAAAAAAGATGACTAATTAACACTGAGCAAGAAAATAGATAGCATGCATTAATAAGAAAACACAAGTATCACAAATCCTAACTCGATTAATTAGAGGCGTCAGTTAAAATATTTGGATATAAGTAAGGAAATGAGGTTTTAGTTTTTAATAAAGATACAATTTAATCGTTATATTAAAAAAACCATTATTTAAAAAAATAGAAAACACAAAACTAGCTCATAATAACTAGTTCTCTGAACCAAGCGAGTTTGTCCCAAACAATATCCTAAATCTTATGCATAAACAAGATTTAAACTACATAATATTATGAACACTACGACTGTTTGTTTTAGAATGTTTGGGCCACTCATTTACTAAATTAGAAAATGTCATTGTTCTACTCTCTCTCTCTCTCTCTCTCTCTCTCTCTCTCTATATATATATATATATATATATATATATATATATATATATATATATATATATATATATGCATATATTTGTGTATGTATGTGTGTACTTCCTCTTTTGCTGCTTAAGCATTTATATAAATCTTGAATCCATATCTTTAGTTCCTGAAAAAAAATTGTGGAAAAGAAAATACCGTGGAAAATCAATTTTCCAGTTTAGAGATATGGAGATATTTTCTTTTCCTATTGCTTTCCTTGAAAATTATCAGAGAAAAAGGAAAGGAAAAGTTCTTTTGCATTGTATCTAGATGATATTTAGTTCCAATGTATGTGATATACTATATATATCTTATTCTATACATAAATCAAATAGAAGAAAATTATTAAAGTTTAAAAACAGAAAAATATAAAATAGATTAACATTTACTTATTTATTTTAAATGTTATTTTACCTTACTTAATTCTTTCGCTCCATTTTCCATACAATTTTCACCAGGAACCAAACATAGCTATATATATATAGTGCCTCTTTGTATAGTATAGTGGTTGGTGCTTAATTTGATATCAATCAGAGTATAATAGTTATATGGCCATGCAGAAAGTCTCCCAGTTGAAATCCTAAGGACTTTGGTGGTAAGATGGATGGTGCAGCAGAAATACAGAAGGCATAGGGGTTCAGATAGAAGCGATGTGGACTGGAGTCTAGACCTCATTAAAAGCAAATACGACGGTGGTGGCTGGCGTGACCCCGGCAGGAAGGGTGAAGGGGGTTTCTCTGTAAATTTGGGACGATGAGTGATCAGATCTGGTGTGTTATTTGCCATGGCATGTTCTTACTCCGCCGATTTTGTAGGCTTACTGTTGATGTTGAGGAAAATCACATGACAAGTGTGTTGTCCTGCGTCCTTTTAATTTCATGGATATAAATTAATGCATTCTTCTTTGGAACTTATGTTTTTTTTTGATAACTAATCACTAATTTCTTTGGAACTCATGTTATTACAAATTTTATGTATTCAATATTAATTACTTGATTTTGCTTTTATTTTCATATTTATATAGTTATATCTATTATTGCATCTTAGGTTTAAACTGGTGTTGAAAACTTTTAGGCCTATCGTTTTGGTTCTTGTTTTTTAAAAATGTTAAATGTTTAAACTTGTAAAGAAGTATCATGCAATATTTTTAGCTTCATTGATTCGTGAATTTTGTGTTTTTTAAAAAAAAAGAAAAGAAAATTAAGCATATTTTCCTCATTCTCTTTATTTTTGAGAACAAAAAATAATTTTCAAAAATTATAACCAAACAAACTCTTTCACAGCTTCACAATCATTTATCAACAATCATTTACGCAACTATACTTTCGATTGCAGGAACTACACTGTTTCAGATATTCATTGTGTACATGACCTTGAGGTGTGTAACGTGGACATGACCTTATCATGAAACGTGTTACGATTTGTGCATTAAATTATACATTCTATTTTTATAATTGTATAGTGTCTGGAGCCAGAATAAGGGCATGGACTGATGTGGTTTAGAAGGTAGTTATTATGCCCATGAAAACATCATCACTTTATCCCATATGTCTTAGATTCCTTGTTGTAGTGTTTTTCTTTTTTAAATTATAAGGATATATATGGACATTAGCGGAGCCAATATATGATCAGGGGGCAAATACCCCATTGAAATTTTTTTTGAAAAATTTTCTATTGCATCAAAATCCAAGTCCTATATCGTACCACTTGTATAATTGCTGATCATTGAATTAAGGCTTTTTTTGATTATTGATTTTTGTAAAATTTTTGTGCTTAGGCTCCATTTGAAACCTGAGAAAGCTTTGTTGGAACTCAGAAAATGTCAAAGAAAGAAAAAGAAAAATACTTAGAAAAATGATTTTTTTCATGTATGGTTTATAAATGAAAAATATCAAATAAATAAAAATCCTCAAAATTTGACGTATTTTTATCTTTCTTAGTCCTTATATAATAGAAAGAAATGAATGAAATTAGTTTGAATAAACAAGTAGAATAAATTTATCAAGTTTAAACACATTTTTTATTTTCCTTTAATTTTCTTCTTCTTGCTTTCTCTCTCAGTCTTTTCCGAGTAACAAAAAAGCGATTCATAAAGTTTGTTTTCATTGACTTTAATCTAACTCCGTCATTTGGATATGAATTTTCATTTTATATGAGATAATTTTATATTTAAAATAACCTGTAACAAAAAAGATGTGAATGTTGATATGATATAAAATGTTATTTTGGTAGATTTTTTGAAAAGAAATCTACAAGGATCGAATGGTTTTGAAAACTACTATTGTATGAAAAATTATGGTTCTATTGACTAGGTAGACGCTAAAAAGTAAATGCTAAATAGGATGAGAGTTAAATTCATTGTTACTTTCAATAAAAATTAGACATGACTTCTTACTATTCTTTTTCATTAATAGTCATGACCCAATTCCATTAATAAAGGGACTAAAGTTAAATGAAGTAAAAGGAATGAAGATATTGAAGAGAAATATGGGCCAGAGATAATTGTATTCTTGGATACTTTATAAGATGTAAGTGAGGCAGCTTTTATGAGGCTTACATTCACGTATATCAGAAAGAGTGAAGGGTATTTCATAATGGATTAATATAAAAGAAGCCATAATGATGCCATCTGAAAGTTGAGGTCCATATCATAAGCAACCATAATGACTATTATCTGAAGATTGAAAAGTTCATGTAATGGCGTAATGTATCTGAGTTCACGAATTTCAAGGAGTTCATTGGATGAAACACTGGACATCTCGCGAGATCGAAAGATCTTTCACATTCATGAATCTATTTAGTAATGTCCATACTTATATTTATATACTCCCCCTTGGGACAGTACTATTGATCACCGTACCTCGTAAAAACACTAGAAACCAGTGGGAGAGAAAACTAGCGAGAAAAATACATGACATGTTTTTTATGTGTTGTAGCATTGCCAAAACCTTTAACTGAAAAATCCGTGGGAAAAACTAGTCAAGAGTACATTTGGTCTTTAGGACCTAATTCTCATGATTGTTTTGGAAGTTGTACGGCTCCCCACGAAGACAATAGTCTTCCCGAGCCTCATAATCAAATATTATGGAACATATTTTCAAAAGTAGATGAAGGAAGGAACTTAGTGAACAAATAAAGCAGGTTATCATTTAGACGAGGCTTTACTACATAATAATGCCCCAGCGTTATTGTAATTAGTGTGGATAAAGTGTGGCGCCTTTCATGACCGCATCAGTGAGGGGACATCACATAATGAAACTATTAACGAACTTTGTTGTTCCATTTCAAACATATTTCATGAAACTTAAACTTATAAAGCCTATCTTATTAGTGTTTAGTTGTCACGTACACATATCTGCGTCTGACTACTTGTGTTACACAGTTCCACTATCTCAAAATATGCATTTACATTTTCATTCTGTGAAAACTAATTCGGGACTACATTTAGAAAGACTCTACTATTCTGTGGCATGGCGATCTTGGGATATCTCATAACTGGCCTCTTGGTACCTACATGGATGAAACATCCCGGGTGCTAAGGCTTTATAAGCTTAGTGGAAAACATATAACATATATGACTATTCTAGTGATCCTTAATTCTGATATACATTAAAATAGTACATGTTAGAGTATTCATATCTCACATTAGGAATGCCATCGAAATTTCATAACGAAAGTGCAATAAGTACACTCTGATATGGCAAGGTATGCCTTAACATCATAAATGAGCTTACTTTGTTTCCTGTGATGGTGTTAAGTACTTATCATATAAATGTTTGCTTGCACTAGACCCGATACTGATATATATGAATGAGAGGAATGGCAATCATAATAGGTACAGAAGGTATGGTAAATCTGAGCTGAGTGTCGAAACCTTGACAGGGCGTGCTGCGTATGAAGCAGGTGTCGTTAACACTAATCAAAACATGCATACAGCAGAGGTAATAAATGCATTAAACGAAGTGTAAACAACTAACAAAATTTTCTCATTTCTTGTCGAGTCTTAAGCAAGCTCAGATATATCATGGATTTAAGAGCTCTTTATACTAAAGTATTTATAACATTTGTTTGAAACTGTGATAATAAAGCAGTCAAAGTAAGGCGAAATGACCACCTTGATGGAGTTCCACTAGGCGGGGCATCCCACCGCACAGAGCGGAGTAAACAAGGGACAAATATGGTCTTAGGTTTACCACAGTGACAGACATACCATAGAGCGAGGCTTTCCCAGCCGCTGGGGAGAGCATCGTTTCGAAATAGAGGCATTTTGCCATTTTTCATCGAAAATTTCTATGCGCTCTATTAAACTCAATAAACTACAGTGACTCGAATAACCAAAAACACATTTTATGGAAGAGTTAGGGTTTCCACAACCTCTTGTGACAAGAAATGAGTTAGGATGGTTTCTAACACACATAACAAGGAAGGAGGTTAGAGAATTTCCTAGCATGATGCCTTGAACTTCCAAACTCAATTCAAACTAGCAAAAACTATATACAAAACGAGTTAGGGTTTTTTACTTTTCTGCAGTTTCTTGGCTTGACTGGCACCACTTTTCCTCTTCCTTACTTGAGCAGTGAACTCAGCGGATGAGAAGAGAAAGCAACCAAAATGGCTTCTTCTCCCCTGGCTTGTATGCCACAGCTCGAAGCGAAGCAAAATGGGAAATTTTCTTCTGAAGACAACTTGTTATCTTATGGGATTTGTGATTTTCCTTTTGCATTTGATCCTCCATGTTTATTTCATTTGCAAATCACTTATCACCAATTCAACGATAGCATATAATCTTCTTACATAATGTCCTTAAATTCCTAATTTGACGATTTTACCATTATCACCTTACTTCTTTAATGATCGTTATATTTTTCTACACATAACTATTAAATTCCAGAAAAACACAAATTTGATTTCCATTATGCCTTAAACATATCATAGCTACCATGGTATAATTTGAGTCATTACAATTCTCTCCCCCTTTAAAGATTTGTCATGAAATTAATGCAGTTGAAGTTCTTAGTCTTTGTGCCCTCATTATCAAATTCAGGCTCCCAAAGTTCTTCTTCATACCATGGTATTGCTAAACACCTTTACGAGAGGAACTTGTTTGTTCCTCGATTGTTTCCTTCACGAGCTAGAATGTCTTTGGTTCTTCATCATAAGTGAGTTTGATTACACTGTACATCTTGTCGCGGCAAGATATTATGGTCATCCTCGCGGTATTTTCGGCATTGAGGCATGGAAACACGTTATGTAATTGTTGCTTCAGAAGGAAGAGCCAAGCGATAACCTATTGGTCGATTCTTTTGGAATCTCATAAGGTTCGATAAACTTTGGACGCTCAGTTTCATTTTGTGGGATATCTTTCTTACGATGATACTTTCAAGAAAACCTTATCTCTGATTTCGTATTCTATTTCTTTTCTTTTCAAATCTGCATACGACTTTTATCTATCACTAGCAGCTTTGAACCTTTGCTAAATGACTTGAAAATTTTCTTTTGTCTCCTTTACTATGTTAGAACCATCGACCTTATGCTTGTTTAGAGTGCATCCGGCCTCTGAGAGTTCTACATTTCCTGCCATATAAGGCTTTATAGGGCCATACCAATATGGTGATAGTCGTTGTTATGAACAAATTTCATAAGAGGAATATACATGTCTGACTTTTGGAAAAATCTAGCACCTGACCTCGACATGTCCTCTAACACTTGAATCACTATTTCAGTTGTAAAAATACGTTTGTGGATGAAAATTTGTACTAAAATTCGAGTTAGATAAAAATTTGGCGTAGTGCTTTCCAAAACCTTGATGTAAATTGTGGATTATGAAATGAACACTATTGATGGAATCATGTGGCCAAGTAAGAATTGGTCTTTCTTGCATTAACATGGAAACACATGTCTCATTTATAAGACCCATAGATTCTGCAGCTAAACCTTGGCGTGAGGCATTAAGATCTTGAGGTTTGAGGCTTGTGTAGTAGGTATTAATATCTAAGGCACCTTATTAAGATGTTGTTTGATCTGAAAAATTCGTGGGGCATTGCTCTGATGAAATTGAGGATGAAGGTCAAGCCAAACATCTCGAGCCATCGTATAAAGTGAATTAAATCGATCACGTGAGCAGCATTGAGATCTGGGAAATTGAACCATCTTTGTGCATTTGGACCAAATCTTGAAGGAAGAATCGGTATCAATAGAAAGGGGTTTTGAAAGGGTAATGTCGACAAAACTAAGTTTATTCTTGGTCAAGGTTAAAAATATTGATTTCAACGGATATATCGGTACTTAGATTTTAAGAATATATCAGATATATCGGAGATATATCGGTGGATATTTTAAATGAATATCGATATACTTCAATTAACAAAAAATACTGAAATTTATGAAAATACTTTGTAAAAGTGTAAAAATGACGTAATGAAATATACCGTTGATATTACATTGGAATAGTGCTGCAACGAAAATGAAGATCGATGTGTTTGAATTTCGCATTTATTTTACGAAGGGATTTCATCTTAATGAAGACAATACTTATATCAGAGCGTAATGTTCAGATAATATTGATTATAAGATCGAGCATGTAAATGCGTAAATGTCTTGACATCATGGCTTCACTCTTACGTGGATAGGAAATTAGGTTCGCTACATCTTCAAATGTCTTAACAATTTATTATATTTCATATTCTTAATCGTAATCTAAGTCTAAAGTTACATTAAATATTTAAATATACATAATATATGTTCATATTTCATACAATAATTAACAAATTTTTATATTTCATATTCATAATCTCAATCTAAATATAAAGTTGCATTAACTATCATAATTTAAAAAAAATGTATATTTAACAAATTTTTTATATATTTCTAAATTTGTTAATTAATAATTAACAAATTTTTATATTCATATGCATAATCTCAATCTAAATATAAAGTTGCATTATTTATCATAATTTAAAGAAAATGTGTTTTACATTATTAACAATTTATTATATTTCATATTCATAATCGTAATCCAAGTCTAAAGTTACATTAAATATCTAAATATGCATAATATATGTTCATATTTCATACAATAATTGCAAATTTTTATATTCATATTCATAATTTCAATCTAAATATAAAATTGCATTAATTATCATAAGTTAAAGAAAATGTGTTTTACATTAATTAACATAAAATATACATAATATATATTCATATTTATAATCACCTAATCTAAATATAGACTTAAATTAAACTAATCTAAATATAACTAAAATTAAATCTTAATCTAAATATAAACAATCTTAATCTAAATATAAACTTAATTAAATTACTAAATTGTACAAATGTAAAAAAAAAATTAATTAACATGGAAACATACCTTAAATTTACTTAAATTATGTATTGAATGGAAGATTTGAACACCAAAGTGCAAAATATTTATTTATAAGACTTTGCACAAATCAAGAATTATTTGTGAGAGAATTGATGAGTTTGATATGAAAACTAGTTATTTTATAGCTATTTATAGATTTTTTTTCGAAGTCAAACTAGTCGTTTTTTGGTCAAAAATCCTTTAAAATGAATTATGGCCGTTAGATTTGATTTTGGATCAAATCTAACCGTTAGATCTTGATATAGCCGGTATAAATCAATTATGGTCATTAGATCAAGTCAAAAATTCAAAATCCACTGGCGGATAAAAAATATAGCCGTTGGAATCAAAGGGATTGAAATACACAGCGGATTTGATCAACACAGTTGAATTAAGCGTCGAATCGGCTACTAGCCATTGGATATTTGGAATTTTTGAGACAAAATCTTAGCCTTCCAAGTGTCCAACAATTCTAGTTGTCGAATCTGGGCATTTTCAGCGATATATCGTGATGCTCAGTGATATCGATGAGTAAATTTTGTTTATTTTTTGCATTTTTCACTGTTTGCCTTTTATAGCGGGTTTTGTGTTGGATATATCGGTTGTGCAAGTGTCGTGATATATAGCGTGATATTGATATTTTAAATATTTCCTTCAATGTCTGGCTTCGTTTGCAGTCATGCTCCGGAAAGGCAGGCTACCCAAAATCGACGATATATCGCGACATTTCCGTCCATGTTCTTGGCATTGAGGGCCATAAGCATAGCCCTACTCTAGGTGTTGTAATTGTTTCCTGTGAGTGGGTTTGTTACGAGACAGAGACCAAGGTGGTCACCACTATGAAGAAAGAAGGGATTGGCAGCATCATCCATGGCCATGAAGAATAAAGAGAGAGCTACGCAGAGGTTTGCTCTGATACCATATTAGAAGATAAAGGAAGAGAGAAATAAGGAAACAAACATTTTATTCATCTGTTTCAGCCCTAGAAAGAAAAGAGGCTAGGAAATATATACCGACCATAAAAATTAAGACAACCCGGCAATTGTACAGCTCAGCTATTTTAGATAAAAAAAAAAAAAAACAAAACTAATTCCCAATTATCACAAATAACCAACAATTTAAAAGACAGCTAATTTTGATAATCACTGATATCATACTAGCATTTACAGTTGAGTTTCAGGAGGTCCTTCTTACATATATTTACCATCTATGAGGTGTGCTTAGCAGCATACCTCATAGGACTTACCAAGTCGAACCCACCACCCTGTTTGATTGCCATTTTAAGTAATTAACACTAAAACCTTTCTAGTTTTTTCCACTGGGGTTACAATGATTTTCATTACATTAGCCATTTATTTAGTTAGTTTTGATAACGGTGATCACTATATGACACTGATTTAGAAATCTTTAAACGATGCAAAGCTGCATATACCAGGTCTAATGAGTATTGTGTTCCAACTGGATATCTATATTGGTGGTGAACAGGGCAAATTGTTGTTGTATGTTCTGGCAATGTTGGCTACCTCCTCCTTGAGTTCATAAACATGGTGGAAATACATAGCAAATCCCATAGGAAACATATTGTTGTAGAGCATTGCCTCCTTTTAATTTAATAAATAGGGAATTTATGTGACTCATGTCATGAAACTTATGCTGGATAAGTACATAGTAGTATTGCTGATTTCCTTTTCTGAACACTCATAGAAAAATCATTTTCCTTTTTCCCATTGACATCGGTTACAATCGTCACTACACTGTGTGCTCTGCTGCTTTGAAAGATTGTAATCTTTTTATATGAATTCTCTATATGAGTTTTCATAAATAGCAGGGATTAAATATCATGACTTTCAAGATATCAATAAATTCTTATTTATCAAAAATGAAAAATGAATATCTGTAGATGCTCATCTATTCAAGCTTAATGTAGTTTCAATAAAGAACTTTCAAGAAGTTATCGGAACTGTCATACTGAAACAATGGAGCTGAATTTGTCAAGTAAGGCTAGTTATGGTGACAATGACATGGTAAACCCCATATAATATATTAATGCATGCCCTACCTTTTTTAATTTCAGGATTTTTTGTGGCTTCACCATTTCTTTTTTGAGTAATGACAAACTAATGAAGTAAGAAGCTCGTTTCCTAAGTTTAACATCTCTTGCAATCCTATGATATCTATTATCGTCTTCTATGTTGAACTTCAATAAAGTTATTCGTTGTTGAGGTTGTGGTTGCTCTTGATTTCAAATGAGTAGACAATACCAGGCACTTTTCTCTTTTTTATCTTCAAATTGCAGTGCTTGCAAAGCATCCCTTTCTTTTGTTGCTACTCACCAACCTCTTGTTTCTGCAGCACTCATTACATGGACATGCCATATCAATGTCTAATCATTCTTGGTATTCCTTTATTACATAACATACTTTTTAGCAGTATTTTGTTATTTACTACAGAACTACAAACCTAAACCTTTTGGATGGGAATTATTTTCATGTGATTTGGCAACTTTCCATTATACCCCAGACAGGGTTTTTGGATATTTTCTAATATTGTTCAGTAATAATACAGCGAATGAAGATTCAGGATCAAGTTCTTCCAGCCATATGATTATCTGGTTTTTAGTATTCTATATTCTTTATAGGATGGCTTTATTATATATATATATATATATATATCCCTTTTTCAGTATGATTTCAGTTCCAGAGGGGTGTTGGTGGTTTTTAGTATTCTATATTCTTTATAGGATGGTTTTATTATATATATATATCCCTTTTCCAGAGGGGTGTTGGTGGTTTTGTTATAGCCATACACACAAGGACATTCAGTGCCAGGCATGTTGAAGACAAATTGCATCTGCCTTTTTCTTTTTCTTTTTCTTTTTAATGGCATGAAGTCAAGTAAAACATTCCAAAGATTGGCACCTAAAGAAAAAGACATTCGTAGATAATGAGAAGAAATGAAGTGCTTCATTGTTTTATTTGATAATCATTTGAGTGAGAAAGCAGCTCTGCATCAGTTTATTCAATGTTCATCCATCTTTATTTTCATTATTAAGTTTAGATTCTGATAATATTATGAAATTCAAAGGAACCTGCTGAGAAGCAGAAAGAGTGTGGTACTGCTATAATACGCATAAATAGTTTATTTTTGTATTTCAAATTACTCTTAAAAAATTAGAAGATATGAATGATCTGAGAGGCTTAGCTCAAGTGGGAAAAGGGGGATGGGTGTACGAGAGATCCCAAATTTGAGTCCTTATAATAACAGAGTATTATAACGATATAATGTAAAATAAATAAATGTCAAAAGAAAAATAGAAGATTAATAGAAATTTAAACTATTTATCATATATTATTTAGAGCCCAGAACCTATTTATCCAATAAGAAAATTCATAAAATATTGTTGATGTGTAGAAAAAAAATAGTAGATTCATCATATACCAATTTGTATCCATTAATTTTGAGTTATGATTGGTTCTTATTTAAGTTTCAAATTATTATTATTTTAAGAATGATATAGTGGTTTTTTATTTCTATTCATTTTGCATAGTATGTTGTAGTCTTTGTTAGCATAAGGATTCGATCGTGGTTATCTCGTATGTCCATCCCACCACACCCTTATTATTTGAGCCAGGCCTTGATAGAAGAGAGTTTTATATAAAAGAGAAACATCAATCCAATTTAGATCGAATTTCGTGGTATCATTGGATCTTAATTTAAGTCTTAAGTTATTTCTAGAGTAATGAATTTTAATGCATCAATTATCGATTTAATTTGTTATTTATTTTTCAACAAATTTTTTTAGAAAAAGACGATGTAACTGACAGGAATCTCATGTTTGAAGATTTATGATATCATCTTCAATTTTATTTGTTTTTATTTTTAATTTTAAAACTTTCTTTACTTTCCCTTTTATTTTAACAAATGGATGAAAATAACTTTTACTTGCAACCTCTGGAAATTAATTTCTCCTCTCATTTATTTCTAAAAAATTGTTAACCAAGAACAACAATCAAATGCTGTGATTTTTTTTTTCCCTTTCTGGTTGAAACTCCAAATTACCCCTTTCTTTCTTAATTGCAAAGTATGAATTGATGAAGGGGGTTATCCTACCATACCACCTAACTGTAAAATCAAAAGATAGATTGCCAAGCAAACCGTGTATATATATAACTAATGAATTAAGGAACTAATAATTTTGGAGCTAATTCCATTTATGGCTTCTCTTAAATAAACCAAATAGATTTTTTCATGATATATTTTCAAATTAATAAATGAAGAATAAATTACGAGAGGTGGTTCAAGCCACGAGGACCTCGTGCCAACCGAGTCTACGATCACCAATGATAAATAGCTTATCTTTTAAAGTTGAAACTTGTAAGATTTAGGTTTAATATAAATATCATGCCTTTAACATGTCTATTTAAACCTATACAGAATTTATCTCAATAATTAAAAGCAGGAGTTAATGAAATCTGAGATGCAAATGGTTTAATAAATCCATGTATTTTTATCATAATTTAAGCTATCAATATTAATGATAAGAAAAAAGATGACACGTGTTTAAAGTTTTTAATTATTTATATGTTTCTCTTTTCTTTTTTCTATAATTTTAGTAATACACAAAAGCTATGTATCATAGGTTGGAACCATGTGGGGGGGGTCTTTCGGTTGTATTAGTTCATTAATCTCTCTCTATCTCGGGGAAAGAGAATCTCCTTAATTTTAGAAATAAAATATGTTTTTCCTTATCAAAGACTAATTCTCCCTTATTAAGAACTAATTCTTCTTTATTAAGGTTATTCTTCCGAAAAGTAAGGGATTTGGAAACTAGGAAATTCGCAGATAAATATCTTTTGTGTATTTCTAGCCTTCATCTATTTATCCATAACGAACTTACCATATGTAGAAGGATGGCCGGTTGAGGACTAAAACTCTAAGCAATTGCATATGGCTTGGCCTCTGGGGAAGACGCCACAGGCTCTCACACCGCGAACTTTGGATTAAGCCCAGGTAGTGTGCTATGGTTTAATATGGTAGATGGGTTTGGTAGCTTCACATTCTTGGTGCGTACTGGTGAAGCAGGCCCTCGGCCGGTGAGTAGTGGAGTCACAAGGCCATGGTACTCCTGATACTTGCCGGTTGGAATTTTGTGTTTTTTCAGTTAGGGAAAATGCTTTGTTTTAAACCTCGAGTGTGGAAAGTTGAAAGGACTATAAAATTAATGTGTGCATCGAACGCCCTAAAAGGTGGAGCGCATTTGGTCACAAAGCGTGTGGGTAGCGCCCATTTCCTAATATGTTTGCAGCGCATGATGTTATGACGACGCATTTAATGCTTCTGTTGACGTTTCACCCACATATAGAGGTTGGAGCTTGAATCTTTGCCTGCACTATTTCACAAAGCTTTTTATACATTGTAATTTCTTTTCTCTGATAGCCATAAGCGGATTGCATCAGAAAAATCATCGAAGCCCCTCACGACATCTTCCCGATTTTTGGTGAGTTTTTACAAACTTCGTTTGCATGGCTTCTATTGTGTTTTTTGTGTCTCCGTTTCTGGAGTATCTTTGTATTTAGGAAGTTTTTTCCTCTTTTGAGGAGCCTGATCATCATTCATCGGTAGGGGTTCGGTGACAACCAAAGCTATATGGCGACTTTGAGGATATTCCAGGGTTTTAGAGGTTATCCTATTAGGTCGAAGTAAATCTTTACAGTTTCGGGGGTTTCTTAAGGTTTGGTTATTAGTGGTGTCGAACCTCCCAAAGGGGATTTCTTTTTATCTCTCTAGGTTTGGCGCCTTAACATTTAAGGTCTCAGTGATCCTCTCTCTTTGTTTGTTTATGTACTTTTGTGTATGGCGAGAGGTTAGGAAGAGACTACCGGTCGGGTTGGAAGTAAGGGAACACCACGAGAATCGTCCACTATGAGTAGCTGAATTCTGCTATGCGCGTAGGAGTTGAGATCATGCAGTCGAGTCCTGCCGACATTAGTCTGGGGATTATCGGATGAAGCGGTTGTCTCATTGGCCCAGGAGGCGGATAATCTTGAATGTTCTTGTAGGGAGTAGTTTCTTCTGGGACTTAGCCTCCCATCTCATTGTTGGTGAAGAAGTTCCTACACTTCACCCGGGCACCTCCTGCACTCATACATTCAAACGTTTTTCGAATCTTGATAGGTTATAGTATGTTGAACTTTCTCTACCAGTTGGATATTTCTTTGGTAGAGATTTGTTTCATACTTGAAGCTTGGGATTGAGAATTCGACTATCCCCAAGTAAGCCTATGGCTCCGCAGTTTGTAGGCTCCTATACTAAGGCGGGCGAAAGGGGGTTGTTTTAGTGAGAGGTCATGGTATGAAATGTAGGCTTTGTAGATACATTTGACTGAACGATCCCTCAAATTTTGGGTTTGTCACCGGTCGATGGGGCTTGTTCTCTTTTAGGGTTGCGCTCGACATGCCCTTTATTTTTAGACTTGTGGTACTTCTCGACGACGCCCAGTGATTGGCCCGGGTGGAAAGGCGATCTGGTGCGTGATGAGGCGGTTGCTGAGATTACCAGGTGGGTAGCGATCATGAGCTTCTCTTGTCAATGAAGAACTTGCGAGAGTTAAGCGCTAGCCCCTTACGTTACATAGTCCCGGAAATCGTCCCTTGCTATTTGCGGAAGAGCTCGTTAAAAGTGACCATTTGTCGCACCCGACCTCTTGAAGTCAATCCCGGTGACTCCTCACAAAGTAGGGTCCATCGAAGAGCCTCGGAGTTGAGATCGGCCCCGAAGGAGACTTGGTCGGCTACGTGGAATGGGATTAGTCATCTTTGGTGCGTGGGACTGGAGCTTACGGTTTCGAGAAGAGGTGCAGGCGAATAAGAAGAAGAAAGATCACTGTAGGTCAAATCAAGGTTACTAGTCTTTTGGGATTATAGGGCTTTGTGGACTAGTTGGATCAATGGGTTAGTGACTTCATTTGGGGAGGGAGGAAGATATGTCTAGCCTTCTTTATTGGATTCATTTACGGATGCGTGTGTGGGCGGCGCTCGAAGGGGGCTGCCTCTGACTCTGAGTATCGGAGGAAGCACCAGCGATGGAGCCGGATGAAGAATCACAGGCGGCGGTAGTGCTTGTGGACTCCCTAGAAGGAGCCTCCAGTGCTCTACAGACTTTGGAGGGTGCCTCCTAAGATGCTTCCAGAGAGGCTTGTGCATCAGCAGAGGGATGGGGTTCAATTGAGGGCCTCCAATCTTTGATGAGTTATGGGGGCTCCGCCAGGCGTAGTGAATTGAGCCTTTGTTCTCGAGCCGGGGCTTGCAGAGTCGGCCCTCCACCGACAGGCCCCACTAACGGTGATGCTAGGCTTGCTATGTTCCTCTTTGTGAGTGGACAGTGCCGGCGGACGCGTGAAGTACGGTCGGAGAGTACCCTTGAAATCATTGACCCTTAGAGCTCTTTAATAGAGGAGTCTTGAGGTTTGCACATGCGCGACCTCTGCCCACTGCCCTGAAATCACGAGAGTGGCGGCTAGATTACTAGAGGCTGGCCCGGATGGAAGTCTTCAGCGTGTGGCCCGAGCGGGATGCTCATGCGCGGCCAGGCTTTAGCAGTCAAGCTAGGCGGTATGTTTGACTTTGAGCACTTGAGCGTGAGGTTTGTATTTGTGATTTTCTTCTAACATCTCCTCTTTTACAAGTTGTCACCGTTATTCGGAATATGGATCACTAGCATAGGGAGTCATCGAAATTTGGGCGATGTCGGCTGACTTTATGCGTCTAATTCAAACACTGACCTTGGACTCCTCGTGGGTAGGCGAGCTAGAGTCCCAAGCGGGTGGGCTGAGGCCGTGCAAAGAAGCTTACGAGTGCCAGGAAAGAAGGGACAAGGCTAAAGAGGAGGCCGGAGTTTACTTTAGACTAGTTCTTAGTGAAGGTGATGCAAAGCGAAAGTGGAAGGGTGACACTATTCTGTGTTAGGGCCCATGGCGGTTGCGAAGAGAGTGGCCATGAGCGGCTGTTTGCCATGAAGTTGGCAGGATGTCACTCTACTAGAAATCGGGAGAGCTGGATGGGGTGTCTTCTCTCCCTCCCAGAGGCGGCGAGACCAAGCCATGGAAAGGAGATGCAAAAGGCCGCAGAGAGTATTCACTTATGGCTGGTGTGTGACTCCTGACATGTGGAGACTAACTGAGTTCAGATAGTGTGCTGACTCCTCAGAGCCCTCCCACCTCCTGAGTTCAACTTTGTGAACCTCAGGTGCCCTCTGGCTTCCCAGTGACCTCTGGGGCCTAGCAGTAGAGGTGGATCCAGGAATGAGAGAAAGCGGCCAAAGGAGCAGGGAGTTGCTTTGCCCAGAGGATTTGGTGATTTTTTGTGTCTTTCTTCTTTCTTCTGTTTTTGTAATTACTTGGTTTCATTACAATCTGGCCCATCATGTATTATTGGCGAATCATCAGTATTATAAAATGTGTTATGGTTTGTTATTGATTTATATGGTTCTAGCTCCTTCCATGAACCTTAATTAAGATAGTCTCGGGGTGTGAATGTTTGGTGTAGAACATTAGGCCAGGCACCATTTAAGGCTTTGGATGTTGGTTAAGCTGGGAGGCCATTGCTCATCTCTTGGTGCTAGCGGTGGAGCCTGTCTGTACGGGGCTTGAGACCACGTCTAGTCTTTTAAGCTGTGAGCTTAATCCCTGCTAAGTCTTTGAAAGTGACAACAGGCGAGCCACATCTGGTCTTGAAGGCGGGCTTAGAGCCACATCTGGTCTTTTGAAAGTACCAGTAGACTTAGAGCCACATCTAGTCTTTTTAAAGTGTTAGCAGGCTTAGAGTCACATCTTGTCTTTTGAAAGCGCCATTAGGCTTAGAGCCACATCTGGTCTTTTGAAAGGGCCAGCAGGCTTACAGTCACATCTAGTCTTTTGAAAGTGCTAGTAAGCTTAGAGCCACATCTGGCCTTTTGAAAGTGCTAACAAGTTCAAAGCCACATTTGGTCTTTTGAGAGTGTCAGCAGGCTTAGAGCCACATTTGGTCTTTTGAAATTGAGACTATTAAAAGAAAATACTTTAAAGGAAATTTAATTGATAACACCTTTAAATAAAACTTTATTTATGATATTCGAGGTGGAAGAAAATGCTCTGAGAAGCCATATACCTTTAAAGAAAACCTCTATTGACCAAATACCCTCTTTAGATGCATAAAATTCCATCTTGAAACGATGATCCGTCTGGATTTATCGATGCTGTCTGATAGGTTGGCCACGGCTAACCTATCGGTATGGCCGCCTGATTTGGTTGGGTATGATACTGATGCGTAACAAATACCTTTCTCAAGGCCAGTCTCAGGAGCTCATAGTTCATGCTATGTGTATAATATGGCTTGTTAGTCTTCATTAGTACGATGTTATTTGCACGACGGCCGGCTGTAGACTTGCCGGAGTCATATCTAAGTCTTTGCGAGGGCTTTAGTATTAGCCTCTTGGGGATTTCTATTCGAGAAATGCAGCATGCCAACCTGCGTGGAAGTATGGCCTCCATCCCATAGGTGAGGGCGAATAATGACACTCAGGTTGGCTTGAGCTAGTTGTTATGGGCCAAAGGACTCAGGGTAGCTCTTGCCACTTTCCCACTAGCACGCAAGTGTGTGTTTTTTAAAGTCGTCGAGAATTTTTTTGTTGAGCGCTTCGCCTAGTCATTGCTTTGTGGGTACCACGGAGTTGAGTATAAGTTTCTGATATTCAACTCATCTCAAAAATTTCTATATACTCTACTATCAAACTGTGGTTCGTTGTCATTTATGATCGACTGAGGTATTCCGAACCGACAAACAATATTCCTCCACACAAATAGGACGACATCCTTTTATTTGATGGAGGTGAAGGCTTCCGCTTCTATCCATTTGCTAAAGTAGTTGGTGGCGATAATAACTAATACGGCGCAGGGCGGTACGGTAGTCAGTCTTATTATATCCATTCCCTATTGAGTAAAGGGCTAAGGGCTTGCAATGGTGGTTAGATCTTGAGCTGACACCCTTGAGATGGGGGCCTGGCGTTGGTAGCGGTTGCACTTTTTGACGTAGGAGCCACATCTACTCTCATAGTTGGCCAATACTAACCTTGTGTATGGGCCTTATGAGCCAAAGTTCTTGCCTGGATGATTTCCACATATTCCTTCATGAAGTTTCTTGACACATCTTGCCCCTGCGGGTGGTGAGACACTTGAAATTATAGCTCTTCTAGGAATTTGTTTATATAATAACCCATTGATAAGGAGAGCCTAGCCACGGACTGGATCTTGTGGTCCTCATCTTGTTATCTAGCGACTTTCCCAGGAGCAAGTAATGTATTATCGAGTCACCCCGAAGAACGAAGCTTAAATACAATTTTGTTCAGCAGTGCAGGTGTTGAGTGATGCAGGCGAAGATAGACGGGAAGGAAGGCAGGTATCTTTTATTAGGAGGGATCACAGCTCACTGCAGCGCATCCACCTTTTCATTTGTGTCCCTTAGGATGTGCGCTACAAGCCGCAAAACTCCTGATCAATTGCTGGACGAAGCTTGCATGCGAGCCATGCGGCGGTCTCGTATTTCGTCACTCTCAGGTTTTACGTCCCACTTGTGGGTTGGGGAGTCATACGTATGATAGTTTTGTAGGGATACGGACTTTGTGAGAATTGATCAGGCTAAGATTGTTTCGTATTCGGTCTCATTATTAGACGCAGAGAAGTTTAGCCGTATGGCTTGCTCTATCATTTCCTCAGTTAGGGCTTTAGGATTTGCAAGCCAGGCTCGGCTCTGTTTGGCGGGGAGTGTCTGTAAGGATCCTCATGGCCTCATCTTGATTCTCTGACTAGTTGGGGTAGCTTTGCCTAAAAATTTGTCAATATACGCCCTTGGCCTTGGCGAGGTTTATGTGAATAAGGGGTCGGAGTTAGTTGTCGCTGTCGGGCCATTCTTCGTGGTCGAGGCTTGTGAATAGTGCTTCACAAAGGGAGATTGGTCATGTAACACCTCAAATTATACCCTAACAGTTTTATAACATGTTCGGGTAATAAAGTAAAGTATATATATTTTTTGAATAAAATAATGAAAAATAAAATAAGCAAAAACAGGAATTGAATTTCAAGAGTCGAAGTGTGGTAATTTATCAATTTAGGACCTAAAGTGCTACAATCTCATGACTATATGCTAAAGTGAGAAAATAAGACAAGACAAGATTGCAATTAGAATAAGTTGAATTGAGAATGGATGAGAAATAAAGGACTTAAATGAAAAAAATGGAAAATAAGGCAAATTGGCATAAGGCCAAAATATCTTTTGGTCTACAAAAGATAAGGGAGAGCTCAAACGGATAGGAGAAGGAGAGAAGAGAAGAAGAGAAGAGAAGGAAGAAGGAAGAGGATTTCAAAGAAGATCAAAGGTATGGAATCATGTGTACTTTTGGACTTTGGTAGGGATTTATAGGGTTTCCAAACCTAAGGTTTAGTTAGAAATTCATCCCCGGCCACAGAATTGTTGGAATTGGGTTTGATAAAACCTAGTTTTGTATAAATGGAGCATGGAGATCTGCTTTGGGTTGGATTCATGGTTTAATTGAAAGTAATGGAGTTGGGTTTGAATAAACCCTAACTAATCTTCATGTTAAGGTTTATGTGGGTTATGATCATTTTAGAGTTGTTTTGGGAGTAATTCATGATAGGTTTTGGTAGATAAGATAGGAAAAGTATGGAAGAAAGTGGTGAAAGGAAAATTGGCCATTTATGGGCAATTCAGTGTGTGCCATTTTGAGAACAAGGGTGTCTGAGTACCACCTATCTGAGAGGCAAAATGGTGCCCAGGTAACATCAGTGGTACAGGGTACCACTCCTGGTATGGATAGATACTTGGAATGCCCAGGTCAGTGCCAGATCTTGATGCCACTTTTCTGTGACCCTGGTTTCTTGTGTTTGACATTTTTAAGCCCCGAGGTGTACACGATAATTATGGAACCTGACAGTATTGTGGGGGTTGAATAAGAGTGAAACTAAGTAGAAAAACCTGCAATGCACTTAAGCCTTAATTGAGTTTGATGTGAAATGAGGCTTAATGCCTAGAATGTGAATAAGAATACAGTATAGGTATAAGTTTAATATATGAAAGCTAAAGAAGAATATATGTATAATTTGGTTATATAAGAAAAGTATATAGTAAAATGTTTATAAGAGATGCTATTTTCATAAATATATACCATTATGTGTACATGATATCAGAGTAGGTATTCATGTATATGGGATATCATTTATAATACATGAAAGAAAACATAATAAAAGCTTAGATTCTGTAGCACATGATTGGGTAGATGGATGAATGAACATGCCTATAGGGGAAGATACGATTCTTCATGACATACGTATACGAATATCGAGCCCTGGATTTGGTCGATGGCTTATAGATCCGTTGGATCATTATAACGGCCAGTTTGGATTCATCTGAAGTCTGTTGTCTTGTCTGGAGTGATAGTACCTTAGAGTACATACAGATAGAGATCACTGTCTCGTATAGTGATAGTACCTTTGGGTACATATAGTTATTTCCCGTATCCGTTTTTAAGGTATTTGCAGGCATGAATATAAAAGAAAATGAAAAGTATGCACAAAGGCAATGTATATGCAAAGTATATGATATGATGTGATATGAGGAAGCGTAGCATTCTTATACGATGATAGTATACAGTTATAAGAACAAGAAGTAAAAACATAAATTGACATGAAAAGTATGAAAGCGAGCACATTTATGAAAAGTAGATATATGAAAAATGGATAAGTAAATGTAAAGGTTATAATTGTCATAAGTATATGTATATATGTTTAACGTGAGATGATCGCTTATTAGGGGTCGTCCATTTTGTATTTATTCCCACTTTAAGCGTAAAGCAGCACGGGTGTTTAAATCGGTGTAGGTGCAGAAAGCCAGGAGGGCGAGGCAGTCCATCGGCTGACAGGGGTCGACACATCGATAGGGGATTCCACTGGAATTTTTTGGTATAATGTATGTCTTTTTGTTTCTTTTTGGAAACAATGTAAATGTTGAACACTATTAAATATGGAACTTGTATATTTGTAATTAGCCGTTATAGAATATAATACAGGTGCTTGTTTGCTTATGTGAAGATAAACCCAAGCTTAAAGGTCATAGTTTGGTGGTATCGAGGCCTCAGCTGGGGCATCACAGTAACAGTGGCATCCGGATTCGGTTTGGACACGCCCAGCGGTCGGACTAGAAAGGGCGTTACGAGGTCGGCCGCGATGATAAGGTGTGCTTGAGTAGAGGCGAGCTTCTTAGTAGTTTCCACACGGAGGGCTAGTGCGACTTGTTCAATGGGTATATTGGGTTTCTACTTCAAATAAAGATTTCCTTACGAAGAATATTGGTCTATGCTTTCAGTTTTCGTCTTCAGCATGAAAAAGAGTTGCACTGCGGGAAGCCAGCCGATGCTAGGTAAAGATAGAGTGTGTCAGCTTGCTTTTGGGCTAGCCGAGTGTGGTGGTTTGGTGGGAATTGCTTGATTGCCGTGAGGCGGTTGTAGCAGCACAGTATCTTGCTACAATAGTTTGATAACATGTTTAGGAATAAAATAAGTTAAATGCGTTTTTAAATTCCCACAATAATGTGAGAGAGAGGAGAGAGAGAGAAGAAAAATGATAAGAACTGTGAAGGGGGGAGTGTACAAAGTCAAGGTAAAATAGAAAAATGTCATTAGGACTCAAGGGTCATAAAGCTAGAAGAATACATGTTAAAGTTGAATATGTATAAATGGTGCAAATAGAGTGGAATGAAAGACTTTATGCAAAAATGGAAAACTTAAGCAAAATGAGATTTGCAGGCAAGGCATATACATGAAATGGGGACAGACCAAATTTGGTCTTATAATTGGGCATTTCACGGTTGGGAAAAGCTAGGGTTCACGTGAAGGAGAAGAAAGCCAATTGAGGTTTGCTATCTCTCCATTTAGTTTAAGGTTTGTGATCCAGAGAATGAAAGGAAGCTAAGGTTTAGTATTTCAGGAAATCAAGGTTGAAACATCTAACTCCTGTTTGTTCATGTTTGGGAGTTAGGAAGAACTCTATCTTCTCATTCATGTGTTATACTTGTTAGAGTTAGGTTGATGTTTGTTTGATTTGAATTTGGGTTGTATGGATTCTCCACTTTTTGATTGTTAGGAAGTCTAACTCATTTTACGTTTGATAGCAAGGAGAACTAACTCTTCCATCTTTGGAGTAATTTATTTTGAATTGGAGTTATTATTGCTTGGGTTGGTTTTGTTGGCTTGTGGAGTTTAAAAACCAAGAAGTGTAAAAAGAGATGTATAGGTTTTGAAGGAGATTGTTAGTAAAGTTTTTTCAAAGCCGTGTTTTTTATTTTGGCCATAATTTAGCCTCTTGACCTCGAGTGGATGATTCCAGTGGAGATGGTACTCTGACTCATGGACAGAAAATGTCTAGAAGAAATAGAGACCTAAAATAGTCCAGAAATAGCTACCATGTTGGTGTTTCCGAGATGGACTAAAACAGAGTCTAGAAACAGGAAAATTTCTAGGTTGTATCATGTTTTTTTTTTTTGCCATAACTTGGCCATTAGTCATCCAAATTGAGTGATTCTAGTTGAAAAGAACTACTAGGTATACTACAAAAGTATAGAAGGTACCCGAGAAAGAAAACGACCACACAAGTCTCCTGTTTTTCAGACTGGAGTGAAAATACCGGGTAAGCTGCTAGGTTATCCTCTATTTTGGTACAATTTTGGTGTTTTGGCCATAAGTTAAGTTGCAATGACCCAAATGTGATGACTCTAATTTCTAGAAAATAAACTCATAAGATATCATTTCTTGAAGGAAGTTTGGGTAAAATATGGTTGATTACTTCCCGTAAAATTTTTCAAGTGAAGGTGTATCAGTGAAATCAGCCTAACTAGAAACCTACTGGCATGTACGATAATTTTCTTTGTTTGTTATCGATTGCTGACGTATTTGTGATGGATTAAGGGCTGGTGATGATAAAACCTGAATTAAGATCGGGGTTCTAGGAATAGGAGTCAAGTCGACAACCCCTTTTAGTTTTTGTTCTTCACATTTCTCTTCTTGTTTGGTGTTGTGTTTGTTTGTCATCAAACACAGTGTTGATATAAAATCTGCATAGTGTGGTTTGAACCATAAATAAATTGGTTTGGGTGTTGGTTAATTGATCTCAAGTGGATTAACATGAAAAAGGGAAGGCAATGTATGTTAATGCATGAATCATGTGTAGTCGAACTCATGCATTAAGTGAGTTAAAATGAAGAAAAAGTGATTGGATTATGGTCGAATGCGAGATAATGTTTCTATGAGATTATGTGTAACTTTTGTGTGCAGAATTATTGACTTGGAATAGATTGGTTTTTAAAATGGGTAAATCGGATAGCTAGTTAACATAGTGGTAAAGTAGGCATATTGGTTGTAAACTTGCATTATTGTGGAATTCTTATGAATATAATCTAGTAACTTTACTATGACTAATTATAATGCCCTTAAGAGAATATTAGCCATCATATTCGAGTTAGGGATAGATTGGTATAGCAATAAGGATAAATGTAGCAGAACTGCGAATGATATGATTGATAGTGACATATGATCTGTAGCCCAGCGAGACATTACTGAGTTATTAAAGTGTTAAAGCGACGACAACCAGCGGGACCGTCTTCGTGATTAATTATTCCTATCATCGGAAATTTCGATTAGATTTGTTTTAAGGGAAAAATGGTTAACAAATGTGTAAATTATGTGAATTGAGTTGTGAAAAAAATACTAGTATAAGTAAACATGAAAAGTGTGAATCATTTGTATTTTTATATGCAAGATAAAATGAATGTATGTTAAACTATTATAAAATCATATATATATTGCATGGATCACATGAACAAATGTCGAAATGTTGTTTGAAAATAAACATATTGGATGTAATTGATGCATATGGGCAATGTTATTCATATGTTTATATGTGCATATATATGTTGTATTGATTGTATGAAATGAGAATAGAAACGTTAAGAACCACTAAGCATGAAAATGCTTAGTGCGTTGATTTCTCACGCGTAGGTATCGAGTAGATAATAGGAAGACTAAATACCACTGAGCATAGAGTCACAGTTATACAGTTAGGATTATACATAAATGCTCCATTTCATGCATACCACTACATTTCATGATATCATGTAATTATTTTGTATAGAAATTAAATATGTATTAATCTTCATGGAATGTATTTTACTATTGAGGTGAAAAAGGGGTGAACTCTAATAATATTTTGTATCAATATGTTGTACTAAAAAATAGATATGAGCTATCTTGAAATGATATGATGTATATTTCTCATATTAATGAATGTATTAGTGATGATATCATATATTCATATATAAGTATGTTTTATAAATGCTTTGACAAATGGTTTGAAACGGTCCACGTCCGGATCTGGTTGGCCAGTCGGTCGAGCTCGAGCGAGACAGATCTCGTCCCTCATTCAATGGTCGTTTTGACTCCCCCTTAAAGTGATAGAAATGAAGAGCACTGGCTGTGCATAAAACAAGTAATGAATCGCCAGGAAGCGATGACCAGTGGATGTTGCACTCATTTTTAGAGTAGGAGCACGAGGAGTCCATTACGACTTTGGATTCATCGGGTTGGCCTCTATCCTCTCTAGGTCACCATAAAGCCCCAAAAACTTGCCCTGAGGCCCGATTCGAGCACATTTGGGGATGGTTGAGTTCGTGTCGTACCTTTGCGTAATTGAAGGCTTCTTGTAGATGCTTGGTGTGGTTAAAGCATTCCTTGGATTTTACAAGTAGATCGTCGATGTAAGCCTCCATGGTGTCGCCCAACAGCGGTCGGAATATCTTAGTTACCAACCTTTGATAAGTTGCCTTGGCATTCTTCAAGCCAAAAGGCATCACATTGTAGCAGTACAGCTCGTGTGGTGTAATGAATGTCGTTTTCTCGGCGTCGAGCGGTGCATGATCGATGATATCGAAAGCATCAGAAATAATGATAAGCTCGTGCCATTCGCTGCATCCATAATTTGATCTATACGCGGCAAGGGGAAGCTATCTTTGAGGCGTAACCGTTGAGGTCAATGTAATCCACACATACTCACCACTTACCTCCTTTCTTTGGAACCACCACCACGTTGGCTAGCTATTCGGGGTATTTTACTTCTCTGATGAATCCCGCTCTCAGTAAGTTGTCCACTTCCATTTGAATGATTTGTGGCTGATCCGGTAGCTTACCTCACTTTTTGTCTCCTTTGGTTTGGTTCTTGTGAGGATAACTTTTAAGTTTTGTGAGAGGCCAGCGTCGAGTTAATCGGCAAATATCACGAGTGACAGGCGAATCTGTCATATTATTGATAACAGTCTCAGCTTTGCTCTCTTTCTTCATTGGATAGAAGAGACTGACGTAAGTGAACTTTTCCAGCCCATCCAACGTTACTTTCTCCAGCCTCTTCCTCCCTGATTTGGGCGGCGAACTGTGATTGATATATGGGGGTTTGACCTTCAAGATGGTGACTTTCAAGGCTTTTCTCCTTTCTCTGTTCTCGTACAGATAGTTGATAACTTGTCCTCTGTTGACCCAGCTAAAGGTCGACTTGCCCACGTTAGTCAAATAGGCAGTCGTATAATTAGCAGGTTGAAGGGATAGTTTTCATCGAGTGCAGCCAGGCCCGCCCTATTATTGTGTTGTAAGGCCCGAGAACCGACGGTCGAGAGCAGAACTTCTTTGGTGGTATTGACTTTTTAGGGGCGTGAGCATCTCTAATGTTACGGTAGTTGCGCAGTTAAAAACTAGAGAGGACCTTGGTGAGTTCCACCACACAGGAAGCTTTATCTATTAGAGGAATTTATAGTTGTAACAAATGCGCCACCTTGCCCGGAGGTCTACTAGTACCATGCACATAAGCTGTTAATACAAAGAGTGAGTACCAGTGCATCATAGTGGGGCATAATAACCCTATTTGGGTTGATAGGAGGAAAGGATATGTGACCATCAATTAGCTTGGTTTCTTCGGTATGCGCCTCGGCGTGGATTGCATTACCCAGCCTTGACGTGGCTCTCGAAGAGCTTCTTCTGTCGGCCCATCGATTAATACCGGTCGTCAGACAGGCCTCCTAGTATGTAGTTTATGCCTGGTCTAGATTCTGAAAAGGCTGCGCTTTGCATGGTCTGTCGGTCGCTTACTTACGATTCCACCCATGGTCAATTTCTACGATGTACCTCTAGGTGCCGCCCCCGTATCGACTTTTTCCTGAAACTTTAAGCTTATTTTGTTGTTCTCATGCCCTGATCTGTAGTAATGCCGCAGGTCATTTCTTGGGGAGGATCGGAGTGCAGATCAATCTGGATCTGTCAAACCAGCAAGTCACGAATAATGGGCGGTAACCTCATAAGAGGCGTTAGGATGAATTAGAATATTTCTATGCGGTCTTAGGATCGCTTTCGGTCTTTGTTCGGACGACTTTTTCCCGAGCGGCTTATTCCCCTCGGTCGACTGGTTTGTAATCATGATAGTTTGGGTGGTTGCATGGATGTGTCTCTGGCATTGGTATGTTGTGCACCTATATAATTGCTGCATTGGCCAGCAGTAGGTCGAAAGACGGTGTAGAAAGAGAATGAGTGAGTGGCCAGCTTCTCCTAAGTTTTAGAGGAATTTTGCATCATAATTTGTATGACTTGTTGCTGGACAATTTGTTTGAACCTCCTTACGAGTCTTTAATACTTCCTATTTAAGAATAGTTTATGGAGGTGATGTTTCCTCTTTTCAATAAATCAGACAAAATCTTCTGTATAAGTTTGGCAGTAACTCGTTGAACAAATTTATTGAATAGTGTGAGTTTGTGAACAATCAGATGTAAATTACAAAGCTGGTAGAATACTTTGCATAATAGTTGGTCATTGTCGACATTCAGTGACATTACTTAATTATAGTGGAGCATATGGTCGTAAGGGTCAGCGAAGCCATCGAACATGGTGAAAGCTGGAATAACAAATCCGCGGGGTGGCTCGTAGTCGAGAATGTGTTGCCTTAAGGGTGGAAGGCACCTCGTTGGGTCCCGAATTAAAGTGCCATTGCGCATGTAGGTGATCTTGTTGCGCATCGTGGGATGTCGGCCGGCGTTGGTGCGTTAGTCTAGAAGACAACATCGGCGGGTTCCCGAGGACTTGATCCGGTAGATTTTGTCTTTTTGCTTGGCTCATCATTTGAGAAAACGGGTGAGCGAAAGCATACCAGTCTTGTCTTTGTGCTCTCTCGGGGCGGACTTTCTATGTGTTCCACAAATGGTATAGTGTTACCTTGATATTCGAACCTGTAGGCATGTGACGACGATGGTAGAAATGCCTCTCCAGTAGGGTTAGCAAAGATGGAAAGATGGAACAAAGAGTTAGCACAGTTGAAATTGCATATCTTCCCCTCGTGGAGGGTCTTCTTGATTTATAGAAAGTGGTTCACCAATCTATTCTCTATCTAATAAAGAATCTCCTAATTTTAGAGATAAAATATGTTTTTCCATATCAAGGACTAATTCTCTCTTATCGAGAACTAATTCTTCTTTATCAAGATTCTTTCGATAAGTAAGGGATTTGAAAACTAGGAAATTCTCGGATAAATATCTTTTGTGTATTTCCTGCCTTCATCTATTTATCCATAACGAACTTGCCATAAGCGGAAGGATGGGTCAGAAGATTTAAAACTCTGACGAGTGCCACGAAGCGGCCTGGGAAAACATGGCTCTGCAGACCGGGCTTTTCGGATTCTCACGAGTCTAGGTGTGATTTAATATGGTAGGTGGGCTTGGGCGCCATGCCAACCAGTGACCTTGAAATTTAGTAAGACCTGGCTTTAGTAATTAATGAGTCCCAGACATATGATATACACCGGTAAGCCTTAATTTTCTAGTTTAATAAATAATTGATTAAATATTAATTGGAAGAGTAGAATTATTACGATTGTTTAGTACTCATGCTAGATAAGAAGAAAAGATTCTCAACACCATACATGCATGGTACTTTGTAATCCATAAACTTAATTAAGATATACAATATTATGATTGAGCATATTAACATTACAATGTTTTAGATCTATAACTATCATTCATCATGGCCTACAGGACATAATGCATAGTTTTGTTGATCTCTAGGTGTCCTTACTTTATAATGAATACTTACAATCTTATGGGAATACTTCTGAGGAATATTTGATGTTTCATCTATTTATTTTCAAATCTTAAGAGGTGATGTTTTATTTATAAGGAAAGGTATGGTGCAATATGTTTTCTTTATCTTGTCGAGAACACAAAATGACATGAAAAGCGCGAGTGTCCAAATCTGATGTAAAGCGCTTCACCAAAGGCCATTGTTTTGTATAAGCACCATCCTCCACTGAGGTCTGCGGCGTCAGACCAGGTCATAATAGAAACTCGGCTGGGCGGTCGAAGCCCAGGATTTTTAAATTGAATTTGTGAGCTTCATTTTAGACCGGAGCTAGGCGAGCTAGCACGGCCCATGGCACCTCAAAGTGTCCATACTGCTCGCTGAAGTCGCGTAAGCTTGTGAAAACTCTTCTGGCCCAGCTCACGGAAGGGGCCTATAAATGACCCATAGGCTGCTAGCAGAAACTGAAGACCTTATAACCAGATCCTTAAGCTGCCTTTTAGGTGCCTTGATAGAATCACCCTGTTACATGTTATTGTTATAAATATATTATGTAACCCCTATATTTATAATATGTATTTTCAATTAAGCTTATTATATAAGTCAAATAATTGTAGAATTTAGTTGATGCATTAAATTTTAAGTAAGGAATGGGGTTAAAATTAAAAATATAGCATATGATTTTAATTGTGGGCTTGTCAAATGGCTCGCCTTACTAAGACCATCGAGACTAGCCCATCTTGACCGTCGAGTCCAGATCTTAGGCGCATGTGGGTTCTGGGCACTCATGCTGGGCTGCGGGCCGCTTCGTAAATTTGTGACCAGCCTCCTTGGGCTGTCAGGAGGCACACCGCCCCACCACTGAGGCTTGTTGGAGTGCGCAGTATAAAACTCTATGGGTGGACCACGGGCCTTAAAGAATATGGAGGTGGGGCTCGGCCCCGCTCGTTGGAGATCCTGCTCACTGCCATCTCTTCTTCTCTGGGGCTCGTCGCGTGAACGTGAGCACCAACTTTTCTTTTCCAAAACCCTTTTCTGTAGTAAAGTGAAACCAATGATATCATATAAAGTTAAGTAGTAAAATGTAATATACACATAAGGAGAACTAAGCTATGCTCCCTTATTTCATTTTTCAATCCCTTATTTCATTTTATTTGAAAATTTGTGAATAAGAAACTTAAAACCAAGCTCAAATCTTCTCATTTAAAAAATACTTAATAAAAAATGAAAACTAAATTGATAAAGAGTACACCATACACGAGTATTACCACCTTAGTGAACATACCTTGGGTCCTACCTAAAAAAACCGAGTACTATAGAACCCGATAGTATCAAAGGTTCACTAAGATAGATAGTACCTATCAAATTTTTTTTTGACATCTTATTAATTTAGTTTTTATTTTTGTAATCTTTTAAATGAGTTGAAAACTGTTTAGGTCTCTTGTCTGCAGTTTTCAAATAAATGAAATAGGTCCCATAACTGGATTCTCTATACATAATTACAATGAGTTGATTTTAATTTTATTTATGGGAAAATGATTCTCAGCTGGAATATATATAAATATAGGAAAAATTAAGGCAGTTTATATATTGAATTGATATTAAGTTTGGAACACGCTTTCCAAAATTAGGAGATTAGGGTGTATTGAGTGGAAAAGGGACAAAAGGTATTAAGCCTTACATGGCCGGACATCTTTGTGTATAGCCCCATCCTCAAACAATCCTTCCATACACATTACAGATGTGATCATTCACTTTAATTACCAACTTTTTCTTTATAAAATCATCTTTTCCCAGTGCTCTCTTCTCCTCCTCCATACCATATCTCTTTTATATATTACCTCTGCAATAATGAAAACTTTATGCAAGAAAACTTTTCTGTGTTGTACTTGTCTCAGGACACTCATCTAACCATATCTTTATCTTTATTAACTACTTTTGTTTTCTATTACTTTTAACTGTAACCTAACCATTAGCTGTATTTCCATGACACTCATTCCTCTAATGGTAGTAGGAGTCCCATGTCTCCTAGTTCCTCTCTCTTCCTCGAAAAGAATCTTTGTTCAAAATTTTCAGTTTTGTTGCAGGCTGGTAGCCATGGAGGTGTCAGATGAATGCCACCATATTTGTTTACACTTTTGTTTTACCCTGTCACCAAATTATGAGAACTAAAATGTTTGCCCCAATTATTTCTTTATCACACTGTAACCAATTCGCCTCAGTTCCTACTGTGTTTGCTTATCTTTCATTCTGCCAGCACCATGGAAACTATAACAACAAAACTTGATATGTGACCTGATCATTACAGGCTGTGGTTATCCATTTAACGATAATCTTGGATTAGAGAGATCAAAACAGCCTTTTGTTGTATATATGTATATGTAATGTATGTATGTATGTATGTATGCATGTATCAAAATTATATAGGATAGATGGGAATATAATGAAAAGTTGATTACTATGGATTTGGAGGAGAAAGGAAGGATCTCAATTATAAAACTAAAACTACTCAAAGAAGAAAGCTACTTCAAGCATGTCTCTCAGTCGCCATTGTACTATCACTCAACTACAAACACCGCAACTGCCACTTGGCATCATCTTCTTCAGCTTCTGGTTCTTCTGGCTAAACCCTAAGTGGCTGCAGCCATATAAGCCCCTCCTTCTCACTTTCTATAAATAGCCTGCTTTGTTAGAAAGTAAGCTCAAGTTCATCTTTCCTTGCCCTTTTCTTCTTGGTTATGGCTACCTGTTTCATGAACGTATGGTGTACAGCACTTCCTGGTTCTCTTTCCGATCAACCACCACCTTTGAATATATCCTTCATCGGATTTCGGGTTCGGAATGTTGTACAGGACGGGGAGCAACCTCCTGCGACCTTGACCTTACAGCTGTGTGATGAGTATTTCGATATTCCTGTGGAATCAGTCTATATTGCTATTGGTGACGAATTGGCAGCGCAACATCTCCTAGTTTCTATTCATCTTGTGGGCTCTCCCTTTTATGTGGCGTCATTTGTACAAGTGATACACTCTAAAGCGGCAGCCGTCGCCTTTGAGGCCACCAACGGTGGCATTACAGCGACTCCAATAATCGTGGAGATTCCATTTTTGTGGTTTTTTTCCACACAGGAGGTCCAGCAGGGTCAGGAAAATGAAGACGAAGATGAAGACGAAGATGAAGACGAGGTTGAGCATTATATTGGGGGAAATGGACATGGACATGGACATGGATATGGATGTGGACGTCGACGTGATTGTGCCTGCAGCGAAGCATCTATTGGGCACTCGAGGGAACATGGATGTTGTTCGTTCTGATGATAAGTGCATGGTATGCTTGGAACAGCTTTCTGTGAAGTGAAGTTAGAATGCCTTGCTCCCCATGTATTTCATGGAACTGCATCGTGCAGTGGTTAAAAGCAATCACATATATCCTTTATGCCGTTTTAAGATGCCCATCCACCCAAATTGAACCTATTCATACCACATTTTTATGAGAATTTGTGCATTTTCGAAAAAACTATTATGAAGCAACTTTTTTTTCGTTTTTTCCCTCGGAATCATTTCAGGTCTTCTAGCCTGGAGGGAGGGCCATGGCTGATACAAAATTATTTGGAGAAGTTGTTTGTTACTGTTTCAGGTTTTTAAATTTTAAAGCATAAAAGTTGAAATTTTCCATGTGACAAAATAAAAATGTACTTATAGATGGGGACGTCTAGATGTTAGTGAAAGTTATTTCACATCATCATGATTTATGAAGTTGAATATTTAAAACTTAAAGCAATTAAAGTGCAAAAATCCAAACATAAAGTGACAAACAAACTAAAAAGTATTTTGGATGGGGATTAGTTAGAATTATGTGTGAGGCCGTTAATTTAAAAATAATTATAAAGTATGTATGAAGAACAAAAAATCAGTGACCATAAAAGTATTTTGGATAGAGGATCAGTTCAAATTATGTGTGAGGTCGTTAATTTAAAAATAATTATAAAGTATGTATGAAGAATAAAAATCTATGGTTCAGGTAATTGCCAGGTAAAATATTTATGTTTTAAGTAAGAAATGTATGAACGTTTAAAAATGCCCCTCCTACCCATTTGTATACAGCGGCCCACACTATAGCGCCTCCATCAAGACCTTTTACATTTTAAAATTTTAAAGCCATTTTGTTAAAAAAAAAAAAGTTTTACCTATTAAATAAAATATTAATTATTTTAATGACCCAGTTATCCATAATACCTTTTATATTTACTTTAATTTATTTAATTAATAAAATTATTAAAATTATGTAAATAATTTATATTATCGAATTAATTTTATTTTATATTTTAAAATGAAATTTATATCTTAATATTTTAAAAAAATTGAAAGGATAAACATAAAATTAAATAAATGTGAAATTATAATAATTTTTAAAATAATATTAACAAATAAAATTAGAGGAATTGGTCTAAATGAGGATAAAATAAAAATTTATTTGCAAAACTAACTATTACTTCTATAACCTTAAAATATGATCATTTTGATAAAATTACTTCTTAATGTGTTAAACTAAACAATAATAATACAAATCTAAGTTTATCTGAGCTTACATCCACATGTTGAACAATAAGTAAGTGAAGTATATTTGAAACAGGCTTGAAAGGAAGTTGAGATTAATGTTTATATGAGGTGGGTTGTAGAGTAAGACACAGCGAAGTGATATAAAAATATCCTTGGGTTTAAGAAAATGGGTTAAATTTACAAAAAAATTGTTTTTCCCTTTTAAACTATTACACATAAAATTATAATAAATTAGTTAATAAATTTCAATAATGGGATTGAAGCTTTATTTGTTGAAAACATCTCCCATAGTCAAATTAGTTATAAACAATCGAATATATAGATAATCACGGAAAATATCTTGATTCACATAAATATAAAAAAACATACAATGATTGGACCACGTAGAAAGGCGATCAATTAAGGGCCAAAGTCGAATTCCCCAGACCTGGGTCACAACTAATCATACAGGGCCCAGAGTGGTGCTCATGACTTCAAGCTCACACATGAACTTTATCAGATTCGTCAGGAACCAGGTGAGTGGATCACTGTCTATCATAACTGATTGAAATCTATTTGGGATCAATTAATTGCATGCGAACGATTCTCTCAAAGTCTGGCGACACGATTGGTTTATGTTCACGTGAACAAGGGCGGTATTTAGTTTTAATGGGGCTTCGTGATGAGTTTGAAACGGCAGTAAGAGCAGCTTCCCCCCAAAACTGAGAAGGAATAGAAGTGGCAATTGTAGTAGCACGAATAACATCAAGAATATGACGAAGTTTGTGCTCAGCCCTGCCATTTTGCTGAGAAGTGCCTGTACAAGGGGGATGAGGAACAATACCAAATTGATGTAGAATAAAGGTAAATTCATGGTCTTTATATTATTAGGCATTATTAGGTCTGAAAACTTTGATAGGTTTAGAAAACTGTGTTTCAATTATTTTGGTAAAGTCACAATATATTTGATAAAGTTTAGAATGATTTTTGAAGAGATAAATCCAAGTATAAGAAAATAATCACAAAATAACAAAATAACGTGACCACTTTAGGAGTAGAAATGGGGGAGGGGCCTATACATAGGGATGAATAAGATCAAGAAGAAAGAGCATGAGAAACACTTGTTATTAAATGGAGGCAGTTTGTTTCCAAATTGACAGACATACAATGCTCTTATTTGAAGCAAGACCTAACAAACCCTAAAGCTAGTTGTTTAACCACACAGAGATAGATGCATGAACAAGGCGGGAATGCCATAAGCGAGAGAAGAGGTGCTACGTCACGAGACGAAAGCAAAAGCGAAGGGCGATAAATGAAGAAATAGGCTCAAATGACCTTGAGCCTTACAGGCGGTCAGCGATCTATCCCATTTGAGAATCCTACACAGCCATGCAGTGGGGAAAAGTTAGAAAAACCAAGTTCGATTGAGTTGCCCAATGAAGAGATTATGAGTGAGTTTGGGATCGGTATACATTGGAAAGCGAGCGAGGCGGGTGTAGAGACATTACGAGATAGAGACATGCATAGGAGAACCATTTGCGGTGTATATGGTAGGGAGAGAGAAGTAGAAGTGTGTGAAGGTATAACATCGGGAGAGAGTCATATGATTGCGTGCGAGATCGAAGCCGCATGGGAGTACCGTGAGTGGTCGTCGGGTCGCTGGGAAATGAGTTGGTGCTCACCTCCGTGATGTTTATCTTAGAGATGAGATACCAGTTGATCAGATCATGTGTGTGGACCGTCAAACAATGATCATACTGAATCGATCGCGGTTCAACAGATGATTCTAATGTGCAGACTATTTGAGTTGGGACGCCGATGTGTCGTCGGCGTTATTGGCCCTCTTATTTTAGGCTTGTGGGTAGGTGGTGATAGAGAGCACGGAGTAACGGTCTGTTGCCGGTGGAGTATGAAACCATGATCTACGGATAGATATGGGTTCAATCCCCAAGAAGCGGGTCTCGTATCGTGCTTATGAATAGCTTGTGAGACTGTTGGTAAAGGATCCTGATGGAGAATATGACTTTTGGGTGATTCTCTTATCTCTTGGAGAAGCAAGAAACAAACAGTCGTTGCTCGTTCACGTATTTACGAAGCGAATATGAAGCTATTTAGAATCTTCTGTTGAACTTGTTAGTTCACGTTGGTTACTATAGGATCTTGGTGTTAGTACATTCGAAAACTCTTATTTAAACTTCCTTGTGATAATTGAAGTGCTATTCAAATTGCTCATAATGATGTCTTCCATGAGCGTCTTAAGCGTAACGATATTGATTGTCGCTTCATTAGTCATCATGCGCCGAGAATACTGGCTCGCGCCCGATCTGTTTCCTCTCGTCGGTTAGTTGATATCTTCCGCAGGCCGCCTCGTGACTTTTTGAGCTTTAGCTTCCAAACTCATAATGGTTTCTCTTAAACCATCATGAGTTTGAGGGATATTAGATTAATACGGTGATATACGGGGTGTCCCGCGGGATCTAAAGCGATTTCTTGATCGTCAATTTGAAATGAAAGATCCGACCACTATTAATTACTTCTTGATGCCAGAAGTTTCTTCGTGCACGAGATGCGTTTAGTATCTTGCAGACAGTATGCCGATCACGATTTCTCGAGCGATTATCGCGATGATAAGATGATACGACACATTGAGTATAATTGTCCCCTCAATTCTCATGATGGTAAATCACTATATGATGTTACTCTCTACAGACAGCTTGTTGGGAGTCAATCTATCTCACTGTTACTCGCCTTAATATTTCTTATGCAGTTCATGTAGTCAGTTAGTTTATGGCTGCCCCTAGATCTCCTCATTATGCTGTTGTTCTCAGGATTCTTTGATATCTGAAAGGCACCATATTTGATGGTTTTCATTTTTCTTCCCATTCTTCATTAACTCTTTGGCGTATTGGATGCAGTTGGGCGGGTGATCCAGGCGTCGTCGATATCTTTAGGATCAATCATTTCTTACAGGTGATTCTCTTATCTCTTGGAAAAGCAAAAAACAAACAATCATTGCTCGTTCGACCAGGCCAGAATATAGAGCAGGAAGCTACTGGATGAACTTATTTGATTCGTTGGTTCTTCCTGAGATCTTGGTGTTAATTTGCTCCGCTATGACAAACTTCCTTTGTCATAATAGAAGTCTTTATTGGAGTGCTCATAATGATGTCTTCGTGAGCGTCATAGCATGTGAGATTGATTCGCCGTTCGGTTATCATCCTAACGAGTACGCTCGCAGCGGTCCCCATTTCTCTTAGGATCGATTAGTATCTTACAAACTCATAATGGTTTTACTGCCAAACCATAATGAGTTTGAAGAGGTGAATCTTAAGTGTGTATTTAGATTTATTTTTTATTTTTAGGTTGTAGTTTGTATTTTCTAGAGTTGTATCTTATAAGCGCATATAAAACAGCGCTGTACTTAACAATTCTGGTTATAATATCTGAATCTTTGAATCTTTGATGACAAACAAACTAAAAAGTATTTTGGATGCGGATTAGTTTTAGGGGGAATTATGTGTGAGGAAGTTAATTTAAAAATAATTATAAAGTATGTACGAAAATGGAAAATCTATGGTTCAGTGCAATTGGAGGTAAAATATTTATGTTTAAGTAAGAAATGTATGAACTTTTAAAATGCCCCTCCTACCCGTACGCGCTACAGCGGCCCACGCGCTATAGCGCCTCCATCCAAGATATTTTTTACATTTTAAATTTTTAAAAACCATTTTGTTTAAAAAAAAAGTTTTATTACCTATTAAATAAAATATTAATTATTTTAATATTTGATGTCCATAATAACCTTTTATATTTACTTTAATTTATTTAATTATTAAAATTGATAAAAATTATGTAAAATAATTTATATTATCGAATTAATTTTATTTTATATTTTAAAATGAAATTTATATATTTAATATTTTAAAAAAACTGAAAGGATAAACATAAAATTAAAAAAATGTGAAATTATAATAATTTTTTAAAATAATATTAACAAATAAAATTAGAGGAATTGGTCTGAAGGGATTGCAAACTAACCATTTACGGAATATAACTAAAATTACGCACAATGTGTTAAGCACGAATAATATTACAATTTAAACCCTGTCTGACTTAATCGTCGTGAAGTTATGTTTGAAAATCAAACTTAAATAACGTTAAGCCTAGGTTTATAACAAGTATAGTAACTATTTAGTTTAGACTAAACCATCGTTAAATTATATTTGAATAAACTTAAAGGAGGTTAAGTCGATGTTTGTATAGTGGTTATTGTGATAAATTTGTCAAAATTATATAAAAATATCCTTGGGTTTTAAGAAAATAGGTTAAATTTACAAAAAAAAAATTGCTTTTTTGTCCCTTTTAAACTATTACCCCCATAAAATTATATTAATAAATTTCATTTTAAAGAATTATAAAATATTAAAAAAAACAGTCAAATTAGTTAATAAATTTCAATAATGGGATTGAAGCTTTATTTGTTGAAAACATCTTACATCAGTCAAATTACTTATAAATAATAATCAGAAATATCGCGTAAATACGGAATATATCTTGATTTCACATAAATATAAAAAAGCGGACAATAGATAGAATACGTAGAAGGCGATCAATTAAGGATTAAGGAGCGAGGTCGAATTACCCGACGAATCCATATTATTTCTTGCACTCCGTCATGAAAATATCCATAAAGTTATTTATTTTTTAATATTTCGTTTTAAAATTTTATTACCGTGGTGAATAACCTTTTGATATCTCCTTTAATTTATTTAAATAATTAAAATATTAAAATTATTAATTTATTTTATATTTTAAAATCAAATTTACGTATTTAATATTTTAAAATAAAATATTCAAAATTAAAAGGATAATATAAAATGAAATAAATGTGAAGCTATAATAATTTTAAAAAATAATATTAACAAATAAACTGATAATAATATTACTGTATAGGTATTCAATTTATATAAGGGACACAAATGATAATTGACATTATTTATTATGGTTGTACCTAGAAATGTTAAGTAGTATTTATAGTTTATTATGATTAATGGAAATACTCAGCTAGCAGCTTATGAGTAATTTGCTGAAAATATTTGGTGCAGGGGGGAGGAGAAGGAGAGAGAGAGGAGGGAGGGAGATTCTATTCTGCTGCGAAAATTTTACCCATATTTTTTTTAAAAATCATTACGTGTGTATTGTATGCAGCTCTACATTTCTAGCTTGAATCAATTTAAAATTGAGCAATATATATAGAGATAGAGAAAAAAAATGTAGAGAGAAGGGAATTTAGAGAGAACGAATGACTCTTTCACGTTTGGTGAGTCGTTGGAGTAAGCTAGGAAATAGAGAGTGGAATAAAGTGGGTTGGTGTTGATGTTAGCTCAAAACAATCGAGATCACGTGAAGCGTGTTGAAGCGTATTCCTACACACGACCAACGTAACAAAACCCCTTGATTCTGAATCTTCCTCACATTCTATAAATACTGGATGTAGTTTAGTTATTAGTAGGTGTATGAAAGAAAACATTCGAGTTAAAAGCGGAAATACCTTGCTTTAAAATTCTCAACATGGTATCGGAAGCGAGATGGCGTTGTGTGCTTTGGTTTCCATCCCCATTCGACCCTTGCCTTCATCTCGGAGCATATGCATTTAGTTTCCTTCCACCTTACCATCGCCAGTATCTGACTAAATCGATCTAATTATAATCTTTGGAGATCTCAAGTGCCCTTATTTGTTCGTGCCTACGATGCGGAGAATTATCTGCCAGCCTTTATCACACCAGGTCAAGTTAGTGACGATCAATCCGCCGTCGATCGGCGTACTCCTGATGGCTTAATTTGAATCAATTTCTCCTCGGTGGTTGTTATCCTCGATCTGGTCTATGCTGGGGTCACGTTGTTAAGCGCACTTCTTCCTCTGAATCTGGACTACTTTAGAGCGGTGTTCTCCACTAAATCAAAAGCCAGACTCCTTCATCTCAGATTTCTTCTCCAAACTACGAAAAAAGGATCCTTATCCATTGAAGATTATTTTTTGAAAATGAAAACTATTGCTCAGGATCTTGTGTTGGCTGGTCAGAGTATTTCTGATGATGAACTCGTTCTTTATATATTAGGAGGTCTTGGGTGAGGTGATTCGAGTTGTTGTTAATCTCACACGAAAGGACTTTGTTCACGCTTCGAGCACAATTCTTCTTTTTAAAACTCAGGAACCAGTAGAAACTCCTAAACACAAAAATCAGGTGTTGATGCCATCTCATGTTGTTCTGAAACACGCCACCCTTTGCTATAGACGTGGTAATTTTTCCTCGACCTCCTGCTGACCAGGGTACCACACTCATCGAGGTGGTAATTCGGAAGATCTTCTTCAGGCTATCGTGGTTTCTCTGGTCCTTCTAAGCTCTCTTGTCAAATCTGTGGAAAACAGGGCCACTCAGCACTAAAGTGCTATCATCGGTTTGACATTAGCTTCAGTGGAAATTCTTCTCACTCCAGTGGATCTCAGCCAGTCTCCAGTGGAAATCCAGTTGAACCTCCAGCACAATCCCAGACTTACCTAGCAACACCACAATTTGTCTGCAGTGATGCACGGTACAGACGGTGGTGCTACTCACCCGCGACTTCGACTTTCTAGCTGTATTAGACATCGAGGATGAATATAATGGATCACGGTAAATTGCTTGTTGGTAATGGATCATTCTTCTATTTCTCATATTGGACATTCATCTCTTTCATATTCGAGCCACTACATCTTCGGAATATCACATTTGGTTCAACTATTAGAAAGATTGTCGGCATTTACAATTCACTCTTCAATAATGTGATTGTGAATTTGATGCACTCTCATTGCTATGTTAAGGGGCGAGTCCGCGAAAGCCACTGCGGATTTGAGCGGCTCCATGATGGACTCTATCAAGCCCGGATCCATCTCCTTCCTCACGGTTCGCGATCTTCTCATCCTACGCTCATACGATCAGCATTTGCGATGATTCTCTTCTTTGCCAGTTTCTCACAATCCTCCATCTTCGGTTGTACTACCTGCCAGTAAGACCTATTGCTCATGGCACAATAGGTGGAGCGTCCTCATCCCAGCGAGTGCTCCGGCAAGTGCTCGAGCATTTGGTATATTGACTTGTAATACATCTGCTTTCACCGTTTGTGAAGGCACAGCTGTGGCCGAGCTTCATCGGTTTCATTTTCCTCTGCCTCGAAAAGACCTCATGTCCATTACAACATTCACTCTCGTGTATGGGGCCCGGCTCCTTCTCTTTACGTGGATAGTTATCGTTTACTATATTTCCTTTGTAGATGACTTTACAGCATGTTGTATGGATTTACCATTGCGTCTCAAATGCGAGGTTACTTGACCCATTTCATTTCATTACAATGGCGAGCGTAAATTACTACTAAAGTCAAGTGTATCCAAGCGGTTGGGGGGTGAATATCGCAATTAGCCCCTCTTCTTCCTCCCTTGGCATTGACTTCATATACTGTCCTCTGCGCATCGGCGGCAAGGGAGGTGTAGCAACCATCATACCGTGTGTAGATCTTGGTCTCACTCTTTTAGCTGACTTGTCAGTACCACTTAAGTCTGGTGGGATGCATTTGTCTCTATGATATATCTCCTTAATAAATTTGCTACCTGAGTTCTTGACACAAATCACCCTTTGTTGTTGTTTCATCAGCATCGACTATCATTTTTCTAAAAATTTTCGGATGTGCTGTTATCCAAATCTTCGTCCACTACCCTGATAAAAATTTAAGTTTCGGACTGCGTGTGTATTTGCTTGGTTCTGACCACATTGCCTGAAAGGATATAGGTGTCTTCATAACTTCAGGCGTATCTATGTTGCTCGTGTGTCATGTTTGATCGGCTTGATTTTCCTTATCTAGCTTTTCTCTCGTCCTCTGCTCCTTCTTCCTCACGTGACCACCTCTGGCTTTTCTTTTCCTTTCTCTCTGCCTGGAAGTTCAGCTCTTGTGCTTTCTCCACCTCCATGAGTCCGTGAATGAGCCTCCGGATGACTCGAGTCTATCTTCTAGCACGAGACTCTCCAACCACAGCCTGTACCAGTATTCCTCTCATCCCTTCTTCATCTCTAACAAACCTTATTTGCTCCTTGATGGCTGTTGATTCATCAATCTGAGCTAATTTAAGTGCGGCATTTTAAACCGAGCTCTCTCTTTATTGATCATCAAACTCCTCTCACTCACTGGCACGAGGCTTTGTCCTTCCCATGATGGCGTGATATCTGGTGAATTTTGACTCTCTCTCTGAACAAGACTTGAGACTTGTCTCTCCTCATCCAGGATCGAGAAAAATTGTACAGTAAATGGATTTTATAATCATCTGGTGATGGTATACTTGACAATTATAAAAACTTGGTCCCAGTGGCTAAGGATTTGACAAACACACAGTGTGGATTATTTTTGAGACATTTGAATCACTGTGATCAAACATGCTATATAAACTCATTTTACCTTGACTGTCACTCATAAGCGGGACATTAACACATTGATGTCAATAATGCGTCTCCGATAGTGATTGAAGAAAGCGGTGTTTATGACACAACCCGAGAAGGTTTTGTGGATCTCGAAACCTCAACATGGTGAGGATTTCACAACTCCATTTCGGATCCTTCTCTTGTTCTGTAATAACAACGTACCATCAACTCTTTGCTTTGGTATATGTTGACGACATTTTGATTACCGGAGCAAATGCACCGGATGTTAATCAACTCATTCTTGATCTGAATGGTGCTTTCGCCCTCAAAACACTTGGTTCAGTACATTACTTCCTTGGATTTGAGATCACCCGTACTTCTTTTGAACTTCACGTGCGTGGACTAAATATACCCAGCGATGCGCTCTCGCCTGAGCATAGCGAATCTTAATTCTATTCCCTCACATTGTGCCTCTCGATAATCTCTTCTCACGGTAGTCCTTCTTTTGCACATCCTTCTCTCTAGGGCACTAGAGGCATGATATCACAAATACCGACCCGATATAAACATCTTTGTCGACAAGCTCGGCCCGATTTTCCTGGCTCGACCCGATGCACATTGGGCACTTTTTATAGCGTATTCTCACGGGTACATCAAAGGCAGCTTAGTGCTGTTTTTCTTTTCCATCCGGCTTCCCTCACTACCGATTAGAAGGTTTTTAGACGCTGATGGGGAACGATCTTGATGATGAAATCATCCGGCGGGGCTGCATTTTCTGGGTGGCAATTTGATTTCTGGTGCTCTAAAAACAAGCGGTACGTTGCTAGGTCGGTACGGAGCGAATGCTCGCTCTTGCTTCACTTGCAAGCGAGTGTATACGTTCACCAATTGCATCGAAATTGGTGTTCGCTGCCTGCTTCCCTCTGTGTTGTGGTGTGATAATATGAGTGCCGCAGAGGCTCTTTGCATCGACCACATTTACCATGCTCGTGCCCAAACATTTCGGTGGATCTTCATTTTCTTCGAATCCTAGTCACCTCTCATGAGTTGGAGGTTCGCTATGTTTCCACGGATCATCGGCCCTGGCGATCTGCTATGAAAACCATCGGGCTCTCGTTTTCTTAGTCACATCCTGGCGCATACGGGTTCGGCCCGGCAGGCGTGTTGATGATGCTTCAAAGCAATCGGATCACGTGAAGCGGTATTTGGCGGTATTCACGCGACCCGACACGTAGCGAAACCCCTTGGTTACGAATCTTCCTGCAATTTCTATAAATACTTTCGGATGTAGTTTAGTTCAAACCCAGTGATTGTATGAAACTTATTTAGTTAAAGAAAATGAAATACCTTGCTTTCAGAATTCTCAACAGTTGGAGAGAATTTTTTGTGTTTAATTATGAAGTAGCTAAAGAGAAGAAATAAGTGGGTTGGAATCTTTCCCAAGTACGCTAAGTTAGTACCTAAGCTGATGAAGCTAACCGTTTATAGTTACATTGTGCGTTGACACACACTCCCACGTCAAAACATATGTGTAGATGTCACAAAATTTTTAATACTTTTGCATAAAGGAGAACCTCATGTATACAGCAAACTATATGAATCCTTGAAATTTCCCCCATGTACTTAAATCCACTAATGTGGGGTATACTACTTAGTGGTCATGTATGTAAAAAGGAAAAGGACTATTTGTGTTATTCATTATGATAGTACTTATGGGTATTAAGATGAGAATGCGTATAGTGATAAGATATCACATAGTATATTAGGAAATTTAGTTGTGCCACAGCTCGATGAAATTAACAAATTTGGGGTTTAATTGTGTATTGAGCTATAAATACTCTCACACCAAAACATGGTTAAAGGTCAAAAATTAATAATTTTAATTATTTAAATAAAATAAAGAAAATATCGAAAAGGTTATCCCATGAGTAAAATTATTGAAGTAAATTTTAAAATAATTAACATTTTATTTAAAATATAAACCTAAAACACTTTTAACAAAAATTAATTAAAAGATATTAAATAATTTGAGACTGTTTTTAGAAATATTTATCATAATCATACCTACTTTGTTACATTTGCAAATCTTTATATGTATTTTTGTTCTTAATTTATCAAAATTTAAAGTGTTTAAAAATATTTTATAGATTTTTTGCAGATGTTATATTTTATGATTTTTAAATATCCATTAATATATATCTCATATTTTTTATATTTCCTTTTTTGGTATTCATGTCAAATCAAAATATATTTATATTTTGATATTGATACTAATGATGTAGAATGTATGTGTTGAACAAATAAAACTTCAATTGTTTTTAATAGTTAAATTGATTAATTTAGTAAAAATAAAATAAAGCTAACTTTGGTTTAAAATATTTAGACTGAATTTAGTTTTAAAGTTTAGACTTCAATTTAATTTAAAAGTCTAAAAAAATTTAAATGTAATATTTAAAAATAAGTCAATATTTACTTTAAAATAAATGTAAAAGAAAAATATTTTATTAGAATAATTTATTGAATTCAAAATAAAATTAATAGTTAACTTGAGTTTTAAAATATTTAATTTTAATTTTTAAATCTTCAATTTAAAGAGTTTAAAAATTAAACTTGAGTGTAAAATTAAAAATAAATAAATATCCTCTTTAGTTTTAAAATTGAAGTTGGTCTTTTATTTTTATGTTAAAATTTAATTTTAATTATGTTTTTAGTTTAAGAGAGAGAGTGAGATCTCATATGAAGAGGTGAGGGCTAAAAGTGGTGGGAGGAAGGAGGGTTGAGAGTGAGAGAGTGGCGAAGGAAGGAAGGTGGTGGAAATTTAGAGGCGTAGCCCTCGGCCTTCTAGATGACTCGAGGCTCGGCGCGGTATGAGGCGTGCCCGATTCCATTCACGCGTGGGAAGGAGATTAAGGCGGTCGTGGGAAGCGAGTCTTTGGCCTGAATGCTTCGACAACATAAAGGCGTGGTCGGCGTACGCGAGGGAAGACAAGCATGTTGCCTAGTTGGTCTTCTAATTGGAGTGCAACAAGGAGTCCTACGACATAAGGAGTCCTACGGCATAAGGAGTCCTGATTAGGAAAGACTCATAGTCCAAGAAGGATTCGCTTAGTTTTGCTTAGGAGGCCATGAGACTCCTAGTCAAGAAAAGTTAGTGTTGGCTTGTAGTTGAAGACTTAAAGTTAGAGTAGTCGATTTGTACTAGGATTGCTCATGTGTAGCTTATATAAAGGACTTGAATGCCCGCTGGTAAATCATTGAGAGTTGGATTCATTGAGAGATCTGAGCATCCCAGATCATGTAGAACCTTGCATGAGAGTCTTGTATTTTAAGGAGTTAATAAAATACGAGTTGGGGAGAGGCCCATACGTTATTGTGTCTTGTGAGATGTGGGGCATTAAGAAGGCTAGTGTTACCCCCTCGGATGCCTAAGTTGTTGGTCGGATGCAAGGGCCTCATTGGTATGCCTTAAACCTATGAGGGCACCTAATGAAACAAGGCAAACCATGATGGTGCATGGTAAGATATGGTGGACCAGCATGAGGTGCATGGTAGCATATGGTGGACATGCACCTGTTGCAAACAAGTGTGAGTTTGAATTTGAAAATGAGAGCCATATTTCAAATTCAAACATTGTCGAGTTGGAGCAGTTTTGAATATGGGAGGCATATTGAATTCAAGCTTCAGTGAGGAGTGGCACTTGTTGGGAAGAGTCAGGGTTAGGAAGAGACACAAAGTCTATAAAATGATACAGTCTCTAACTTTGATGGGGTTAAGAGAGTATTACTGAGCTACGTAAATATAAACTCTTGTATGTTGAGAAGTGCGAAGTGCACTTAATAGTTTTGTTACTTGATACAAGTTGGGGATTGGTTTCTGTAAAAACTAAATTAATGTATACGCTTTTGAGAGACATTGTGAAGGTTGGCTAAAGTTAGCAGCCATCTAAAGGAGAAAATTCCTTTTGCTTCATCCCGGGGTGTGACAAATTAGTATCAGGCACCAAAGATGGCTAGGGAATGATTGAAGGAACGGATGGCCCAGTTGGAAACTCTGTTGGGGGATTGGCCTGAGGAGGAAGAAACTGTGACTGCATTTGCAGACTCAATGAAGAATGAGTTTGAAGTGGGCGCGATGCGATGGAGGCGGCGATAAATATGCGAGGAAAGGATCGATGCCCTCAGGCGATCTGTAGGCATTGATGGTCGATGCAGTGCGGTCTGGAGTCCGTAGAGCGAAAATCTCGATCCTTAAGGTTGTGGATCAGTCCCCTACGGTGTCGGGTCACACACATGGAGTGCATTGTCTTTGGGAGCCCGAGGGGTTTAGGGTCTTAGGAATCTTCAAGAAGCGGAAAATTTCCTATAGGACATTGAAGCCGAGTTCTTCAAAGTACTCATGTGCCCGATGAAGTATGTCCATAACCGGCATGTGACTGTCTAGTGATGCAAAGTTAGCGGTGGCGCACTGGACAGGAGATGATGCGGAGTGAAAGGCCACAGAGATTACTACGTGGGAGACTCACGAAGAGGAGCCCCGAAAGAACAATTCCTACCCACGAATTCAGCCTAGCTTGCAAGAGAATCCTTGAAGCGGTTGAAGCACATGGGTTCGACAAGGGAATATGTTAAAGAATTTAGTTCCATCGTGTTGGATATCAGGAACATGTCTGATGAGGACAAGTTATTCAACTTTATTTCGGGATTACAGATTTGGGCTATCACCGAACTCAAAGGAGCCGGGAAGTTCGTGACACGCCGGCGCAATGGCTGCGGCCAGTTGCTGGTGGACTACAGATGGGCAACGCCCGTCAACATCCTGGTGACTGCAAGATAGATAATAGGAAGGCCCGAAGAGGCGAAGCAGAAGGAAAACCTTCATTGATAAAAAGAAATTTGAATTTTGAAGGGAACTAGAAAGGAAATTTGCCACTTGAAACTGTGGAGACAACTACAAATTTTGTGCGGCGAGATAACTTGAACCAATGGGATGCTTCATTGCAATGGCCCTCAGGCGAAAATGCCAGAAAAAACTTCAGTGCCTTAGTCCCACTTCTGGAAGTGATAAGGCTAAACGCGGTCAGATTCACCCTCCCAAGTAGATCCTTTGCGGTTGTCAGTACAATCAACGGGAGAACCAACGCGAGAAAAATTACGAGAGGCATGTTCGGTCTTTGATAAATGGGATCAGAGTAAAGCGATGGTACACATTGGTGTTACGCATAATTTTATTTACACATTGGTGAAGCCTCGAGACTTGATCACGAAGCGGTAGGCGATGATGGCCGGATCAAAGCGGTGTGACGATGAGCCACCAAAAGAATACGGGGCATTGCCAGAGATCATCTGTTGTAAGTTAGTAAATGGAAGGGTAAATGTAATTTACTATGTGTTAGGTATTGGATGATTTCAATCTATCCCTTAGGATTGATTTCTTCCTCAGTTTAAAGTGCCACTGATTCCTCATGCAGGTGAACTTATGATCTTAGAGGAGAAAACGACCTTGCTTTATTACTGCGGTGAAAGGAAGCGAGAGAAACATGTGGTGAGATGGTGTCGGCCCTTCCAATTGAAGAAAGGAACTAAGCGGTGGCGAGACATACCTTGCGGCGTGGGTGATCTGTGAAGGACATGATCTTTGAAGTTCGATTCTGCATGCATTTGGGATACTAAAGGAATTTAGAGACATCATGCCCTCAGAGTTGCCTCCCCGAAGACCCATTGATCACAAGATCGAGTTGTTGCCAGGGGCCCCGAGCCTCTGCTAAATCCCTTGCCGGATGGCCTGCGAATTGATGGGCCAAGGAACGGTTGAAGAGTTCTTTGGATAGTGGATGATCCCGATAGCCGAGGACTCCATTTGGTTACTTTTTGTTTTGTTCTAGAAGAAGCATGGTCGTTGCATGTGTGGATTCACAGTGCCTAAACAAGGTAACCGCAAAAAACAAATGCCCGGAGTTCACAGCGTAAGGTGTTTGATAGATTGGCAAAGGCTCGGTACTTCACAAAACTAGACCTGAGATCAGGATATTAGCAAGTCCGGATTGCGGAAGGTGATGAGGCAAAAACCACATGTGTAACTCATTATGGTTCATATGAATTTCTTGTAATGTCGTTTGGGCTCACAAAAGCCCCGGCAACATTCTGTAATTTAATGAATGATGTACTGTTTGACTATCTCGATGCTTTTGTAGTTGTATATTTAAATTACATTGTGGTGTACAGCCAGACTCTAAGTGAGCACAAGATGCATTTGAAAAAGGTGTTCCGGCAGGGTACAAACTGTATGTGAAGCGAGGAAAAGTGCGAGTTTGCAGGGCGGATCACATTCACGGGTTATAAGATCGGTGAAGGCGGTCGGATGGGATGAAGAAGGTGCAGCGGTGATCGATTGGCCATCCCCTACCAAAGTGACAGAGTTGCGGTCATTCCTTGGATTAGCAAATTACTATCGGAGATTCATAAAGGGGCTACTTTCGAATTGTCTCTCCGGTGTGGATTGCTAAGAAAAGAGTAGAGCATGGGATGAACATATAGTGTTGAATGGCTTTTGAAAGCCTCAAACAAGCCATCTCCAAAGAACCAGTGTTGCAGTTACCTAATCTAGACCTTCCCTTTGAAGTTGGAGGCGATTAAGCCCGGACAAGGCCCCTTGGTGGAGTCTTGGTGCAGAGGACACCATGGCATTTGAAAGTGGAAACTAGTGGGTGGCATTATTACTTTCAGCGCATGGAAAGAGATGACGACGGTGGGCAACATACGCAGCAAATGGAAACCTTACCTCCTTGGTGCAGTTTTCTGATGGTGACCAGTTGTGTGGCAAACACCTTCTTGACATAGAAGTTGAGTGCAAGACGGGCCGTGATAAGTTCAGCGAATTCAACTTTGAATGGTACGCATCATCGAGCGACACAACATTGTGGCAGACACCTTTCGGTCGAAAGAGGTGAGTGGCTATATCATGACTTTGTCGAAAGTCATCTCAGATTTCAATGAACGGATCAAGAAGGCTGCATGACTTAATGTCGGGTATGAGAAAGCGAGGCAATGAAGTCGGAAGAAGCCGTAAAATGGTTGGAAGAGTGGCCTCCTTATGTTCAAAGGAGGGAAGGCTACATGTTCTAATGGGTGAAAGATTTGCGGAAAGAAATTCTTGAAAGAAACCACGCCTGATCTTCGTGGGTAATCATCGAGGAGGAATGGACATAGCGTTCTTTGTCAGATCTATTATTGGCCCAATGGGTGAGGGCGTGCGGGCGTGCGTGATCTTGCTTGAGTATGTCAATTGGGCAAGGCGGAGAAAAAAGATGCAAGCGAGGGTTCTTCTTGACCTCCCTTGAAGAAAAGCCGCCAATGGCGTCTCCATGGATTCATCTCGGGATTCCACTACTGCAAAAAGGAGCTGTGAGTCTGGTCATCTTTGTTGTAATTGATCGGTTCCAGTATTCGGTATTCATGGCGACACTTAGGGCATGTCAATGAAGGCGGCAATCTTTGTTTTTCGATCATGTGGTGAAACACTTTAAGCATAAGGACATAGTCAACAATCGCTGGGATGCAGATTCTGAAAGCCTTTTGGGAACTCTTCAAGGCTCTTGGGTTGGGGAGTTAAGTTCTCCTGACAAGCCATCCGCAAAACGAGCGGCCAGATCAAAGAGGATGATAGTTCTTTGGAAGAATCGCGAGGCATTATGTAGCGGCTACGAAAAAACTAGTTGATTTTCTTGACCTTTCTTTCGGTTGTGTTACAATCTGCGCCGAGTTCTATAGCGAGGATAGGCGGCACCCAGGTTGGTATGGGTTGGCAGCGAGAACCCCATTAGATGTAAGCGGCTGTGAGGTTAGGGAGGCAGCCTTACGGCACATCGACCTTTAGCCATTTCGGTAGGAAGTGTTCGATGAGGCACGGGAAAGCCTTGAAGCGGTAGAAAGTGAAGAAGTATGCGGATCAGCATGCTAGCGATGTGGGTTATATCGGGGATAAGGTATTGTTAAGAACTTACTCCTCATATCTGAAAAAAAGTTAGCGATGAACTTCGGCAAAGGGCGATACGAGTTTGAGGGCCTTCGAGGTGATAAAAGGTGGGAGAAGTTTCTTATATCTTTGAAGTTGCACGAAGAACTAAAGTTACATCAGACATTCCATGTCCAATTTTTTTGAAGCCTTACGTTGAAGATGCGAGCGGAAGAATTCTGAAGTAAAACACCCCTCCCTTGGTCATGAAGCGGTATAATAAAGAGTTTGAAAAAGATTACGAGATCACGGAACCATGAGGCAGTAGAAAAGATGGCGAGATCGATTACCTTGTTGATGGAAGGCGATTTGGAATCGAGCTACATGGGACGGGGATGTAACATTGTGGCCGGTTAAAGAGCGTCTGAGAGATATCTGGTATTTAAAGTCGGCGTGGACTTGACTTCGACGGGAAGGGAGGTTTGTTACCCCCTCGGATGCCTAAGTTGTTGGTCGGATCACGAGGGCCTCATAGGTATGCCTTAAACCTATGAGGGCGCAATAACGAATGAAATAGGTAGCGGTGCGTGGTAAGATATGGTGGACCCGCATGAGGTGCATGGTAACATATGGTGGACATGCACTTGTTACAAACAAGTGTGAGTTTGAATTTGAAAATGAGGAATGATTTCAAGTTTCAAATATTATTCGGGTTAAGGCAGTTTTGAATATGGGAGAGCGATTTGAATTCAAACTCGGGGAGGGGTGGCACCTATTGGGAAGAGTCACCAAGGTTGGGAAGAGACTCCAGAAGTCTATAAAAGGATCTGATCTACAGCTTTGATGGGGTTAGAGAGTGTGCACAATTTATCAAATATAAACTCTTGTATGTTGAGAGTGCGAGTGCTTGATAGTTTGTTCTGTCTGGTTGGGTTGGTTCTGTAAAATTAAGTGTCTTATCTGTTGCTTTTGAGAGACCTTGTGAGGGAAGGTTGGCTAAGAGTTAGCAGCGCGTCAAAAGGAAAATTCCTTTGTGCTTCATCGGGGGTGTAATTTAGCCTAGTGGGTTCTTAGGTGCCGCACATGCAAATCAACTATTAGGCATGTGACAAAAACCATGTGGTAGAGGGTATTTTTTGGATTTTTCTTGCAATCATTCGATTTTAACTTGATTTACAAATATTTTTACATTATACTTAAATGATTTAAAATATTGATATATCGATGTATGTGTCGATATAATATCTGTGCATTGATAATCGAATATTAAATGTCGGTAAAAAATCGAAATATCGTTGATATATCGGTTTGGGGCGATCTCATCATGATATATTCACATTCTCTCAGTGATATTTCGATTTATTGAAAATTTTCAAAAAAAAAACAATCTTTAAGGTGGGTTTCGTTATAAGCGAAAAATAGGAGATAAAAGAGATGTGAGTAGAAAATGAAAATTAACTGGCAATAATTAATATCAGCTTATTATATGTTTTTGTAATAATTATTATCATTAATTATTTTTTAGAAAATAGGAGAATATCAAGAAGGCGGTTGGAATTATTATGCATTCAGCTTTAATAATTCTTATCGTGTCATTATGAAAAAGAAGAAGATCGAAGGCGATTAGGTGTATGTATTCCTTAATAATTACTATCATTAATTAATACAAAAAATTGAAATTTTTAAAATGGAAGAGAAAATAGAGGTCTTTCTTATTAATTAATATTATTAATTTTATTATTAATATTAAAATTTAGATTGAAGAAAAAATTTTAAATTAAAATAAACAATTGTGCAAATCTTTTAAATACAAACAATTTAAAAAGATTATTAAATGAAATATTTTGGAAATTATTTATATTTTTTAGAATATTCTAAAATAAAAATAAAAATATTAGTCTTAGTATATAAATGTTTAACCAATTATTTTGTATAATTTAATGTTTTGAATAATTGATATTATCATTTAAATATCATTTTAAACTAATTTAATATAAATTAAATATATGTGATCATTTTAAATAATTTATAATCTTGATATATTCGTAAAATCTAAGTATCGTCGATATATATATATATATATATATATATATATATATATATATATATATATATATATATATATACATATATATATTCATTAAAATAATATTTTCACACTTAATTATAACATGAATAATGAAAAAAGGATTCGATATATATATTTTTCTATTATTTTCATTTTAATAACTTGAAACCTACTTTTCTCTTAGTTTGAAGAATATGTGGTTGCGCTAACATTCTGGGTATGTTACATCATGATATTTTCAAGATTTTGGCTTCTGTGTTTTGCATCCTTTAACGCTATTTATATATGTTTGGATTGATGATTAATCTGATTTTAAGAAAAATGATTTACTATTTTAAAAATTTAAACAATAAATAAGGTAAAATTTTGAGATAATAAAAGAAGTAGTAAATTTTTCTTTTAATTATTTCATTTCAATGAAAATAATAAAAAGTAGTAAATTTATATAATTTAAAAAAATTAAAATATGAAGCGTCGATAAGGCGTATTAAGTGGTTAGAGCTTAGGTTGATATAGAGTCAAAGTCTCAATGGAAATAAATTTATGAGGGAACAAATTAGTGAGTGTATCAAAGTAAAAAGAAAATTAAAAACATATGATATAATATAAATTGAAATTTTATAATTTTTGAAAGGAAAAATAATAAAAACCCATATATGAAAAAACAATATCCAGATAATAAATCGGCATAAAAATTACAAATTTGATAATATAATTGTGAAACTTTACTGATTAATTCTTGTATGTACTTACTGGATTCTTAGTATATTATTTCCAGGATCTTTAGCTTATGCTCCAGTTAATTACGCCATCATGATATTTCATTGTCAATCGTTTGCATGTGGTAAACATAATAAACAACTGTCGTAGCAATCCCCAACGACAAATCAAACTCTGTATGATAAATCAAACGTAAGAATATTTATGCGGCAGAAACTTTTTGTGTGAAAATGAAATAAAGAGATGCAGAAGGAAATAAACCTCTTCGAAAAAAATGGGATAGAAGATAACAAAATAAGAGAAAATAAGGGGATGGGCAATTTGACATTTTTAATTAAGTAAGTAAATAAATATTATTTACAAGGTATTATCCATTACAAATATTAGAATTTGGGATTGGGCTATTTAAATATTTGTTTAACCCCTATAAATGAGCTCAAGTGTAAACTGATCGGATAATTATCTAAATTATTATTTTCGTTATCTTTATATGGCTACTTATCGACAGTGTTTTTGCCGGTGTTTGGATAATAGATCTGGGTTTAGACAAATAAATTAACATAAACCATTAGATATACCTTTAGAAAAAGAAAAAAAAAAAAAGAAGTAAATAAAACGGAATTAATAAATTACTTTAAAAAAAACGGAATTAAGAAAAAGAATGATTTTATTTAAAGAAAAAAGAAAAAGAAAAGAAAAAGAATGATACTTAATTTAAATTAATGATTTGTTCTTTACAGAAAATTTATTATAAAAAAGGATTTGATAATTGGACAAGTTATTATTTCAATTAAATTAGAGTGAGACCTAATTGGACTCTAGTCTAATTATTTAATTTAAGTGGTTTCTAAATGGTAATTAAAAACCTATAAATAGACTAGGTGCAAAGCCAAAATCCATTCACATTGTTAATGTTATCTCCTATACTTGGTTTTAATTCCTAAGCATGGGTATTCTTTGTTTGGTCCTGGATGTAGTATCAAACAATCATCCTGATCTTGTTGTTGATGGTGAGACCATGAATGGCGGACGTACAATCTTATTCTTGATGATTCGTGTTAGTGATGTGTTCTTAACCTTTTATTTGGGAGATAATTGTTCCTTAGGATCACGGGTCTTCGGTTCGGCCCGGGCAAATAAGGCCCGCGACCTGGTTCAGGGAAGATCTATAGGCCTATTGACCCGATCGATAGATCGGGTTAGTGAAATGTATATTTTGGTCGCGTCTCGACAGTGGCGTATATTAGCGGGTCTAGCGGACTGGGGCGTGTGAGGTACGTGGGCTAGGATGGATGAGCTGATGGGCCCAAAGGTGGGGGAAGCAATGGCTGAAATAGTCGCAGTATTTTTTTAATTTTAACCTCTTTCTCTTCTTTAGAATTTAATGGACCCAGTTAAATTATACGTTTATTTCTTATATAATAAGCTTTTAATAAAATATTATAAATGGAGTTACGCAATGTGTTCTGAATAATAACGTATGAATAGGGTGGACACAAGATGGAGGCTTATGGGCAAGCTACTTGAATTGCTTGTGGATGGGCCTAAAGCCTACGGTCTAAAATAAAGCCGCAGAAACGATCGAAAAATGAGCTTGGGTCGGGTTTGGCAGGGCTTTATCTTAGAAGCTTTTGGCTCGTCGGGCTGGGTCGAGCTCGAAACGAGCCTCAAGGCTCGAGTTTTTTGGAGACTCCTATTTAAAACTACATATATAGACTGTTTGTGATTAAACATGGTGACTTGCTAAATGACGAAAATCTTGCATTTCAACAACTATCTTTTGTGCTTTCCCTTATGAATGTACCGCCAAGTTTTCATGCATTATTAGTGCAAGATGGAATGGGATAAGTCACATTCCACTTAATCCCCACATGAAAAACTCAAGGCTCGGGCCGAGCCGGCCGGAGAGAGAGAAATTTCGACCCTCTGTCAAGCATGCATGTCGGACATACGACTTAAAGGGTCGGATCTCTCCGTATGACAATCCAGTATTGACTGCAATAGCTCGAGTTGCGTAGGATCACGGTCGAGCAATAGTAGAAACGATCGTATCCCGAGATGTGGGAGGCATGTGAGCGATCGTGCAGTCCTTTGACACGATCCCCCACTACGCACTATCTCACCATAGGGAATACACGTTTTGTATTACGAACCGATTATGCTTAATTAAATATCCGCAAGTAGTATAAATTGATAGGCCCATAACGAGGAAGGCAATAAATTTTCTTTAGAGCAATAAAAAAGAAGTATAAATTATTTGGAAAGCATTCAGGCATTTCCATAAGAGATATGCTCGATTGCTAATTTGTTTGCAAATGAAACTACCAACATTGACCTATGGATTGAGAACACTGAAGAGGAGGAAGAGCTAGAAGATGAAGATGAGATTGTAGGATTGACTTGGTTGTGTTCCGTTGACACTGGAGAATATCAAGTTCATAATTACAATTAACTCAAATATTATATTTAATTTTTAACTTGTTATGTTTCTGTCCACACTCCCGCTTTTTCATTACTCACTATTTTTTTATAAACAAAACCATGTATAATTTTGAGTGAGTTGATTGTGATTATGGACGAGGTTATGAGTTTGTTCATGAAATTCCCTTTATTATATTATAAATTTACATCTCCAAAGAGTTATTTTTATAATAAAACAAAAGGGTATTTTTATCTTAGATTTCCGAAATTTGGTCTTTTAATCAAATCATCATAAAAATATTATTAGTGAAATAAAGTTATTTTAATTACGGTGGAATCCTAAACGACGCCGTTCTTAGTGTAAGCGAAAGGTCTGGGGGGAGTAGGCAAATTGTGTGCGGGGGAAGAAAGCAGAGGACCTGTGACTCTGTGAGGTTCGATTCCCTCTTTCCATCCGCGAAGACTGCATTTTGAATCTTCCTTCACGCTTTCAACATTGGATTTTAACCTAATTGTTTGTGCGTATAAAGTATAGTGTGATAGAATTTAGAGGTTAGAGAAGAGAGATGGCGGCTTTCCCTGAAGCTGAAGCTCCATCGCCCAAGATATACATACCGGAAGAATGGTCCGAAGCTGCCGAAGCCATAGCTTATGATTCAGTCACTTCGCCGCCTCCTGTCGCTCTCGTTTGCGGCGCCAAAGAACTGTAACCCAACCACCTTCTCTCGCCACCTTCTCAATGTTCTTCTTCAGAGGTCTGATGAAGTCTCTTATTTTATGCTTCAAGTTTTGTGAAACTCCGTTATCTTCTTTTTGGTGTTTAAGAGTAGGGTTGATTTTAGTGTTCAAATGACGGAATAGCGCTGGGAGTGGTTTTGAGTTCTGTATGTTAGTATGAGTTATAGTAATTTGGTTCTGAATTTTGTATGTCTGGTTAATGTTTGACAAATTGCTTCTTTGTAAATGTTCTTTTTTGTGTGCAATAGGAGTTGGGTTTATGTAAATTTATGTGAATAAACAGTAAATACACTTAAAAGTTGGTCTTTATTTGTTAGATATTCGCTATAAATTGAATGGGACTGTATTGAATTTTAAGATTTATCAGTTGTGTATCTTCATGGACCCGAATGATTGACTACGCCTATGTTATTGCATGGAAATGGGCTTCTGTACAGTAATATGCTTCATTGCAGAAAGAAGTAGGAAATTGAAATAAGATTCAAAATAATAACTCCTGGATTGAACAAAATAGTTGTATTAAAATCTAGTTTGGTGAGGTTCTTGCTTCCTTGAATCCCAGCGATGTGATATCAACCTGAACCTTTTCTAGATTACTTGTGCTAAAATTTTTTGCTTGATTTTGTTTTACCTAGAATTGACTTTTTTTTCTTTTCAACTTTTTTTGGCAGGGTGGAGTTTAAGCTAATGTGAAATATATGTGACTGCACAGAATTTGATCTTCCTCATTAAATAATGTGGTTATTCCGTAATGGTTGAATGTGTTTTGCATAATGGTGATGCTTGTACATGTAGATTCCCTTAATTTCATCTATTGGGCTGTTGTTAAATCACACTTTTATGTGAGCCTGTTGATGGATCAAAGGATGAATCAGTATTTTATGGATAACATTTCTGGTTTGGTTATGATTTTGTGTCAACATGCTTTCATAGACTAGCCCCTTTAATCTTCTATTTGATTTGCAGATATCAAAAAGTAGCTTATTTGGACACAGATGTTGGGCAGACTGAATTTACTACTCCTGGTTTTCTGTCCCTTACTATTTATTGACCAACTTACTCAGGTACTTGTTTATATTCTACTTTCTCAACAATATAGTAAACCATACTGCTGTAGTTGAAAATTTTCCTGAGTTTCTCTTTACGTGGAGCTTGGTTTTCTTTTGCCTTGATTTCTATTAGTTTTTAATTATTAGATTTGACAATCCCATGCCTCAAGAGACACCTGATAGGTGGCCACAATCCCTAAACTCTGATCTTCCTAGTTATGAATTCTACTCTATATTTTAAGAATTCATGAAATTGCATTTTTTATCAAACACAACAGACGTATCTTTTGATAAAAAATTTCTTTAGGGGGCTGATTTAATGAAATTTGTTATATTACAAGAATTACAGTTTGATCTTAAAAATGTGTCTTTGCTTCAACATTATTAAGAATAAATGGACCCTCTGTGATGATTGATGAGGACTGGTCTAAAATAGATTTCAAGACTTTTCGGAGTGGGAAAAGGGGAATCTTGTGGTTTAATAAACAGTTAAGGATAAGGGGCTCATGTGAACTAATGAACCATCCTAGCTGAGAATGGATGACGATAAGTTTGAAAACTTCTGGTTGAAGTAGTCTAATGTGTAGCTAATTTACAATAAAATATGATCATCCAGCGTATTGTGTTTTCTATTGCATACAAATGCTAGCTTATTATTATCTGTCTGTCTGTGGGGATTTTTATCAAATGAATCTATCGTGCTGGATGCAAAACCCTGGTTCCAGTGCATGAGGTGATATCGCGATGAACTATTGCCAGAAATTGTCAGGCATAAATATTTTACTTTAGCTTGCTGGGTCCCGTAATTTTTTGGAATTCTGTTTTAAACTGAAGGTGATTTTAGGAATTACAGAATCCCCACTTTTGATGTGGATCATTTTTATTATTTTTATAAAATTAAGTTTTAGTCTAAACTGCAGATGCACAGAATGGAATTTTCTTCAAAGTTTAGTAATAAATATTAACCCAGAAAGATTAGTTCCACTGAAAATGACATGTGATGCTGCCACATCAAATATATGTTCAATTGTGATCTTCAATGTTACTTGCGACCTATTACACATATGTTTTAGAGAGGTGGACTATTTTGTGGTTGTATCTCCAAATGTGATCTCTGACAGTTCAAATCTTCACTTCTCACCCAAGATACTGCTATTTTTTGACATTTCTTCAAGAGGACCCAAAGCATACTTGAAGTATATATTTGCACTGTATGATCATTACCGAAGGGAGTATTGCATGCTGAAGGACAGCAAAAACCCTGTTAAAGTGGAGTTGCCACTTCTTGTTAATACACCTGGATGGGTAAAAGGTGAGCTTACTTTTTCTATTTTCCCACCTTCTGATATATAATATGGGCGATTTTACTTCAAACATGGATTTGTTCTTTGCTGGGTGCTACTTTCTTTCTGTGAGTGTGATTTGATTCAATTTCATGCTTCCTTGTTCCCCTTGCCACAGGTATTGGTTATGAAATACTGGTGGATATATTAAAATATATAGGTCCTACCCATGTAGTTAAGATAAACATTTCTGCTGAGGCTAAGAATCTTCCAGCTGGAACATTCTGGTTAGATGAGGATCACGAAGAGTCAGTGAATCTAATTGAGATCAGTTCAGCTCGTCAAGACTCTTTTAAGAGATCGTAAGTTCTTATCTTTCTCCTTTTTTGCTCTATTGAACTATGAAAGCAGTTTTCCTCTCTTTTTATAGATATTTCATGATTTTCCTTTTTATTGCTACTGGATAGATTCTATATTACTATAGTTGGTGAACATGAACTGCTTCAGATATTTTGATGTTTCTTCTTGTTACTTGACAATCTATTATTTCAATGTCAAATTGTATTTGTCCATTTCTAAAGTTCTAATATATTAATATTGGGAAAATGAATTATCTACCTCAAGAAGCAACTTATAATGAGGGCATTTGTCTCAAAGATAAGCAATTGATCAATTTACCATATTCCACATTTTGGTAAATAACTGTAGCTACTTATTAGCTGCTTGAAGAATATATTCTTAATGTGGTTAATCAGGTTTTTGTGATAAAGCCAGAAAATTTTATTGAAGCTTGTATCTTGGGATTGTTTCTCCTTAATCCTAATTTTAGTCTTTTTTTTATTAAATTTATTCCAAGAACTGGTACTGAGTGAAAATTATTTTCATTAGCAGCATATATTTTAATTTGCTAGAACCATGAGAGATGGAATTTTCTGCAAATTTAATTGTTCTTTCTTACAGTTCTTCTCCATTATGTTTTCCAGGGTGTTAGTGCAAAAGGATGCACGCCTTCTGCGGGATTCGAATATTATTTATTTCAGGCAGTGTTTTCCAAGTAACTTGAATATCACAACAATCAAGAACTTGCTAATGCATTGGCCTCCACCCTCCTTATAAATTCCATCTCAAGTATCAGATTAAGCATCTTCATTGCCGGGTTGGTATGATATGAAGTTTGTAACATATGGTTTTAAAAAAGGCAATTTCTGCACATATTGTACGTACCAATACCCTTTGTTATTTTACTTAATTCCTGTTGACGTTTCATAGGCAGAAGTCAATCAATAGAATACTCTGCTCATTGTTATTATTATTATTTTGCAGCAGCATTATTTTATGTTTCTATCCACTTTCAGTGATATAACCCCTTTCTTTTGTGGCACAAAAATTATATGCTAGATCCCAAGTACTGAAATTCTATACAGTTTGAATGCAACCATTGTTGGCTTGGCAGTGAGTTCTGAAGATTCTGAAAATTTACCTCCATGTGTTGGCCTTGGTAAGTTGTTTGCTATAACGTCTGACGTATGTTAATTCGTTGCTTCTGCTTTTCCATATAATTATCTTTTCTTTTGTTTCCTTGTTATTTTCAGTTTCTAATTTTTTTGGGTCTTTCAAGTAATTTAGAGTTACACCATTGAAAGGCAAGTGTTTATCAGGTGACAGTAGTATAAGTCATAGAATGTATTGGTAACCTTGAAATGTAGATAATGATGTAAAATCATTAGCACAATATTGCTTATAAATTTATTTTTGAAATATATGTTCTTATATTTTCATTTTTCTGCTGCTTGTGATCAGGAATTGTAGAGAGGCATTGACACGTTCAAACGTTTACTCCTGTACTTAACACCAGTTCACAAAACCCAGTCTGGAAAAGGTTGATCTTTATTGCATGGGTTTATACAGATTCCTACTTGTTTACTGCAGATTAAATGGATCCCATTCAACTGCTGCTTCTGTTTCTATGAAGTTTATTTATTTTCTGATAAGCCCTATGATATGATCAGCACAACATTTGTTTAGTCTCTTTGATATCTATGTGCCAGTTCCATTTTTATGTGTAACCATATTTTTAGGAGTTATATAAGACTATTAATGTACTGCCCCTCATCCTTGAGGGCCACAGCTCAGCGGTACAGTGATGGCGGGTTGGCTAGAGACTCTGGGTTCAGTTCTAGTGGGACAAGATTTACCTATCAAAAAAAAAAAAAAAAAAGTAATGAGCTGTCTTTAATGTCTTGCCTTGAGGAACTGGTGAAATCTGAGGAGTCAGTGTTTAATATTTATAATGCTGCTGTTAAATTCTTTTCAAGAACCAATCTTGATGCATTTTATCAAAATAAGAGCAAATCATACTGATTGAGTTCATACAAATGCTGACAAATTATTTGTAAGGATATCCATTCAGGAGATTTACTTGTGCTTAGTTTGCCCTCTTTCCATGATGTGGTTGGTTCAACAAAAAGCATGATTCAGCTACTTTATTACAGAGAACAGAAAACTGGTTCCTTGTTGAAAAGTAAATTTTGTTTTCAAAAGAAAGAACAGGGCTTTGTTTTCTGATGACCAGGTCATTTCAGAGGATAAATGAACTGTAAACGCTTTAGTTCATTCCATAATGCAACAGGTGAAGGTGCTGAAAAAGCATGGCCTTGTCTTCATTATCATTCTTGTCTAATTTATTTAGAAGGAAAATGAAAATGCTTATGCTGCTGGTTTTTTCTCTCTCAGCCCAAACATGGGTTAAATACTTTAAAACAAAAAACAAAAAAACAAAAAAACTCATTTAAACTGTCAAATTCTTTGCAGGTCCAGGGCTGCATTTCACATACAGCATGTAAATGTTTCTGCCTCAAGCTAGCAGATATATATACTCTGCAGTTCAAGAACTTTTCAGCAGATTCCATTTCCCGGATTTTTGGTGAGTAAGTTTCCTCAGCTTGAAGAGAAGGACATCACTTAAAGACAGAATGACAATGGCTTTTATAGTCAAAATATTTATTGTGAAAATTTCTTCACTTTGGATGTTATTTAATTTGAGGGTTCTTTTCCCCTTGATTTATCAAATAAACATACACATACACTCTGTATAAGTTATGACTGCCAGGCAGGATTCAGACAATCATTTAATACTTGGAATACAAAAGAGCTCTCTATATTTATTAATACATTTTTTTCTTTATTTCTTCCTTGGTTTAATTCCAGATTGAGGAGGGAAGTAAACAGACTTGGTTTTTAACTGGATGTTTATTATTCATGGTTTTCAAAGTATCTTTATTGATATTTATCTTTATAAGAGATTTTGAAGAATTATTATCTATCAAAAAAAATTCAGTAAACATTATAAGCTTTATTAAGGAGTATGTTTGGTTTTGTTTTTTAACATTGCTTTTGAAAAGCAGTTTTTGAAAACATAAAGAACGTCATTCTGATTTTTTAAATTGTTTTGTTTTGAAAAACAGCGAAAATGAGAGAAGCACATCTGAGTCCTTTTATTTTTATTTTTTCTTTTATTGATTTAAAGCAGAAAAAATACTAAATTTAAATAACAATGAGTAAATTAAGATAACATAATAATAGGCGGTGTTTTTATGTTTGGGAATAGTTTTAAAAAGCAGAAAGCCCAAAACGTCATTTTGTGTTATCCCAAATTTAGTATTTTTGTGTTTTATGTATTTTTCATAACAAAAGAAATGAGAACTAAATATATTTATTCTTGTTTTTATTTACAAAATACAATTATTAAAAAATTAATGGTAGAGCATTTAAAGTTTTAAAAGGCTGAGGGGAGAGGACAATTTTCTATATTATAAAAAATTGTAACTAAAAGAGGCTCTAAATATTTACATTACAATTCTTCAACATAAATGTGCATTTCAGCACTGATAGATACTAAAACCGAATGGTGCAACCAGCAGGATGGATGAGGAAGAAAGGGCAGGAGAGTATATGAATTGTAGAAACGACATTGTATTAGGGTTAGTTGGAGGTGTACATGATGGAGCCGTTATTTCCAGGTAAGGATCTCAAACACCACCCCATGTTGATATTATTCACCATAAGATGTGGGTTTTTCCATTGATGACCAGGCTTTCGCTCTCTCCCTCCCCTCCCAACCTCCTCACTCAGCCATGCACCCAAAACAAGAGAAAACAGAAAGAGAGAGATAGAGATAGAGAGAGGTCATGATCTCAGTTTAGGTTTCCCCACCAGGTCATGATCTTCTATCTCATCGTCCCTTGATTTTTTTTTTTTTTTTTTCTATGCCATTTTCTGGGATTTTGGGAAAAATTATGGCCACGCGATCATTCAAGCGGTTTGTGGAGCAGGAGATTGGATACTTCCCCCAGTTTGTGATCTATGCAATCCTGGAATGGGTGATATTTCTTTTCTTGAGTGGGTTTAATGGATTTATTGCCAATGGTGCAAAGTTTTGATTTTAGACACCGTGTTGCTCTGCTCTAAGTTGATCATGTTCTTGTTCATAGGAATCAGCTTTTACTATAACAATTCCTTGAAGATCACAAGAAGGATGTTTCCCTCTCTTTGCCTGTCATGCTCACCAGGCTCCGATATCAGGAGGATGTGAAAGTTCTCATTTCTTTGCTGAGAGAGGATCTGATTGCGAGACGCAGAGATCTTTGGCTGGGATTTTGCATAAGAATATTGAGTCCTCTGTTGACGATGACCACAAGATGCCTGTGAAATTCAACATAACCCAGAGACTGTTGACAAGAGTGGGTGTTCATCAGTGCTCTTGCTGTGGGGTGCCCATGAAGATAAAAAGCCCCGTAGCAACTAAGGGTCATCTTCGCATCTGCATCCTATGGGAGCCTTGTTTCCAGTAAGCACCTCTCCTTCTCCTCGAGTTCCATTTGTTGCAACGAGGGAATGAGGATTTTCGTCAGCTGGAATTGCAATTTCCTGGTCAGAACGTGGATCCTAAATTCTTCTCCCAGATACTAGATCAAACTTCCAGAGGATGAGTATAGCTTGTATGGAATTCAGGTAATCAATGCAAGTTAAAAGGAGTGAATTTGTTTACAGCTTTGCTTGTTTTCGCTTTCTTCAATGCCCATTGTGACATATTAATAGTTTGCATCTAAGACGTTGCTTAGGGTTCGTCATAAACAACCACATCTTTTTTAAAACCTGCATCGCTTTGCAATGATTTTTTTTTTTGTTGAATGTCAATAATATCCTGTCTAGCGCTGCCTGATAATAATTTCCTATGTTTCGTGATTTAGTTGATGGTCTTTGTGGACTAGGTAGGGAAGATGTTAGCTTCTACTGTGCCTTACAATCAGAATCTGAGGATTCATGAAGACAAGGCTATGGGATTTTCCAGGAGAATAAGTTTTGGAATCTCTCTACAGCGGATTCAGCCATCCAGCCCAAGATGGGCTGGGTTGCCTCGAAAACCAGTTCTTGATAAGGCAGAGTTTTATCAGGCCTCTTGAGGAAATTGCTACAAATGAATCAGACTCTGAGTTCAATTATCTAACGTTTGAAGAGGCAAGCACGATATGGATAAATAAGTCAGTGATAGCTTTGTACATGGAACTTGATGAAGAAAGAGTGCTACTTTATTGCAACCATAATGCATGTGGCCCGATCACACGGTTGCAAGCAGAAAGCAGCAGTTCAGATGGAAGCTTTGCAGTATCAGAGAGGATGATGGAGAGCAGGCTGAATACAATGAGAGATTTTATAACATGTGAATTGCTTGGCAAGAGAGGGGAAGAAATCAAAGCTTTAGAGGCTAAACTTGAGATGTATAGACAGAAAGATGGAAGTAGCAAGAATCTCTCTGTTGAGGGTCGTGATTCTATTGAAATACATGGTGATGAAGATGACCAACAGTCAAATCTGGTCCTTAAGTTCTAGATACAGCAACCCTGCTTTGCTTTGAAGTAGAGCACTGTTGACAGATCATCAGGGGGAATTTGAAGTCAAGAATCCTATCCTCTAAATGAGTTTGGAAAACTGGAGAAAGTCTGACTCGTTGGAAAACTTGGCCTAAATATGGCCAAGAAGATTTGCAAGCAATGAGGGATTTTCTAGGCAAGAGAGAAGAAATCAAAGCTTTAGAGGCTGAACTTGAGATGCATAGACAGAAAAATGCAAGTAAGCAAAAATATCTCTATTGGGGATGGATTTGATCGAAACACATGGTGCTGAATATGACAAAGTTGAAATCGAAGTGCGTTAAGTGAAAAATCTGGATCTACCAGCCCTTCTGTGGAGAACAATGTTTCCAGCATAAATATGATCAAACGAATACAGTGCAAGAAGAGAATGGACAGAACACTGTTGATGAACCATCAGGGGACTTTGAAGTCAAGAGACCCCATCCTCTAAATCGTTTTAAAAAGCTGGAGAAGAAGTTTATCTCGTCTTCACAGAGTAAGAGGCATTCTTGCAACTGAGGCTTTGATGTCAAGGATATAGAGGGAGACACAGGTAATGTAGATATATATCAATATATATGACGCTAAGCAGTCACAATCAAAGAATTAAACACATTTTCCGGGGTGAGAGGTGGATTGGAAGGACATAATATTGAAGTACCTCATCTCATGACTAAGTTAGAGCTTTTGAAGCAGAAGGTGGATTCTTGAGTCATACTGCTCGGGCATGAGATGGGAAGAGAGAAAAACCTTTTGATGGAGATAGCTCACCATCTGCATAAGCTTAGTGCTGGTGAAAATACAGGTACGATTGTGAATGATTTTTCACAATAACCATTTTGATAGTATTGCCTTCACTAAAAATTGTCACTATTTTTTTGAATAGATTATCTTTATTCCATCACGTTGCAGGCCACCACCTATTCTAGCTTAGTAAATAAAAGAAAAAATAAATATTTTCATGAGAATTTAGTGCCAAATGCTAATAATCTAACATGACATGGGCCCTAACCTAGGTCCCTTACAAACCTGCCTTATTTTTACCAAAAATAGTTGCTATATTGAGCTTAATCATTATGACATATCCCATTTTCCTTAGGCATCTAAAAAAATTCATCCATATTCAAGCTTCATAACTATATCTGCAATTATCATTTAGTTTTATACAGCTTTCACAGTTCTTCCATGGCCTTCCTTCTCATTGATGGAAAACTTTTAAATGGAACACCGTTATGTTGAGAGGTTGGTGAGTTATTTCCTGAATAAAAGCTATGTCAACAAATTGCACTTTGACATGTAGGCTGCAGATGGAATGCCCTCTTAGCATGGCACAGGCTCAGTACCTCTAATGTTCCACCAGCATATTTTTCTAGATAGAGTGATTAAATTTGTGATGCATTATCTATGCCAATGGATCATTCATAACCTTCTTAGGCAAATTTTGTCTGGCATTTTATTTTTTTGAGGATTAATTGCTAGCTCAGTCATTAATTTGTCAGTAAATGCATAATGAATCCATTCTTGCTGTAGCTGGCATTCATTTCTGTTGCTTATATATTGCAGACAGTCTTGTTTCTGCATTTCCAAATGTTTCCTTTATTTAAATTGCCGAGATGCAGCCCATCTCTCTCTCTCTCTCTCTCTCTTACTCCTTTTTTTTTTGGTTCTAGTGGTTTCCTTGCCTTTCCTTTTCTTTTCTACAAACTACATTTTCATTAGGATATGTAAATATGGTTCTCCCAAGCTGGAAAAAGCGATGAAATCTGAAACTTTAAAAACTTATTAGGGCTCCTGGTTCGCTTCATTTTCTCCTCAAGGTAATATGTTCTTTCAAGTGCTTTTATTGATGTTACTTTATTTCAGTCACTAATGGTACCGAGTAACCATCACAATTCACAAACTCAAGAAAATCAATCATGCTTGCTTATATGTGCAAGATCAATGATGATCTTAATGAACTGAGGTTGTGTTGGAAGCACAAAAAGAATATAGCAAGGGAGAAACACGTTTGTATTCTATGAGATGATCATAAGCATCCAATGCTGTGCTTATATATATATCCTTTTATTTTGTGGCTAGCAAATGTTGATCGTACATATATATATGGGTCCCATGTAACCATAAGCAATTGACAGGCAGGCGAAGTAGCAGCATTAAGATGGAGCAACCAGGTATGTCTCCAGAAACATTTCTCGCCTGCCAACCATCCGAGCCTCTAATCTAAGTTTAGCAGAAAATAATTGATGAGAGAGAGAGAGAGAGGCATGGAGACAGCTAGCCCTTGGGAGGTAATATTTGATGTATTAAGGTGATTTTTTGTTTATGTTTGTTAAAAATGCCATTGTTGTGCTTTGACTGATGTTCGTTCGTAAAGGGCATCAGCAGAGATTGTTGGAAGGTCTGGGAAGGCAGAAAGGGAGGCACATTACATTACATACAAGAAGTGTAGTAGTAGTACAACTTCCATAACTTGATTAAGATATAGCAAAACCTCAGACAGTGGACTATGTAGATTGAATACTAGTTGCTGCTTCTATTGGAATTGTTGCTTCTTGTATGAATCCAAATTTTGTGTAATATTTTAATTTATCGTGGAAATTGACTATCTTTTTAAGTTTATTTTGATAACCATGGTTGTTTGAGTAGCTTGTAAGTATCTCGATTAATCACATGGAGCATTGAAGTTAAGCTCTCAGTAAAACCTTCAATGGTTCTTAGGGGACTCGAATTGATAATCATTAGAGAGCAAACCTAAAACCGGATCAATTGAGTTACCTCTTAGGATTACTAAATGCTCATTTTTATGCTTGCAAGCGCCCACTGTTCCATGAATCAAATAGGTTCTACTGAATGTATTGGTAAAAAACATCACTCAGAAATCTCCTTGCCTGTTACCTATCATGGGATATGAACATCCTATTCTCATTTCCTTTCAATCAGGAAGAGTATTTGCTAAAATTGCATATAAAATTCATTTTAATTATATTTGATTTCTTTTATATTTTCCAAAGGGGAACAAAGCATGTTAAAACCATTTTCTTAACATTTTTCCTCAGTTAACTTTATTAAATAGCCTTAATATTTTTGTAAGTAAAAACAAACAATAAATTTAAAGTCAACATTTAAGAATGATTTAACCTTAAAAATCAACTAAAAATTATTAAGTAATAAATATTAGAAGTTTTATTATATCTCTCCTGCTCCAGCCTCAACCTCCGACCTTAAAATCAGTGGCATTTGAGTTTGTTTAATAATTTTCATTAGAAAAACAAGTACAAAAATTCTTGTTGAAGAAAAAATAAGATGATTTGATGAAATAATAATAAAAAAAACTAATAAACATTTTCTAAAGAAGACAAAAACCACGAAATATTTCTTGAGAAACATGTGAGAGTGTAATCAACAAGTATAAAGAAAATTGTATTTTAGCCTTGCAACACTGGAATAATAAAACCTTTTCAAATATTAGAAAAACAACTAGAAAAGTCAAAATACTTTGCACGAATCTATCACTTAAGACTGTTCTTAGATGATTATTTTAAAATGTTTTAAAGAAAATACCATTCAAAAGAAACGTAGTAACTTGGCCTGCTAATTATCATGAACATTGTCTAATTGCCCTCTCATGGTCACTTTGGCAACAACATTGGGCAAACCAGATTTTGAATCAAGGGCATCATGGTCAAAGAGATTTTGTGCATTCAAAAACCATGAAGATCACCAAAAAGTCTCCTAATAAAATCAAAACACTCAGCTGTATAAACTTTTAGTGGAAGATCAAATTACTGAATGCAATAAGTTTGTAAGTTACATTTCAAGCACTTATTTTAGCTGAAGAATTTTTTTGGCTGCAGGGAAATGGTATACCGCATCAAAGGAACTTTGATATAGATGCCCTAGTCAGTTAAAAGCTGAATTCAAGAATCAAAATGATAAACACATGAAAAAGAAGTTGACCAAGAGAAAAATATATATAATCCAAGGATCTCACTTTAATTTTGACAAAATGTTAGTGAAAGATGGGAAAGACAACCCCTTTTGTTGCCTAAAAGGATAAAACAAAGACATCTATTGATCCTATCTCAAATCTCTCTAGAATACAGTATCAAAACCTGCCCGAAACCTCTACTGCATTTGACTCTGAAACTTGCGCATGGATGAGCAGTAGGTTGATTGCAACAAGAAAGAATGATGATAATATATGATATTAACCTTCATTCTCTCCCTCAGATAAGACACGAAAGTGTTCCTTTTCTAAAAGGCACATCTACAAAAACATAACATTAAATAAGAATAGCAATTCATAGGTAAGTTCATGAAGATTTACAAGAAATAGTCAGGAGTTCTGCGTGTGATGTGGGTTCAGTAATCTGTCTTAGGTGCAGATCAGGTGAAGAAGTCTGAGATCCATATTCTCTCAATCTCAAGAATTGGCCCATATTTCCACATCTAGCAGTAATTCGATTACGCTGAATCTGTCACCACATTCTTCTCCTACAAAATAATAATAATACATTATAAAAAAAGGTACAATATAGTGAACTGGAATATGATTTAATAATAAACTGATTTTGCCTTTCATGCAGTGTCACAAACCTGACACCAATTGTATCCCTCCATGACAAGCTGGTGAGCTCTGGAAATAAGAGTAAGCCCATTCGTGTGGTTAAACAATGAAGCTATATCCTGCCCAAAGGTGTATCCAGCTCCCCTGGGGGAAATTCCCCACCCACATCGGTCATCAGGATCAGACCACAAGAGAATCTACATTGGACCCTCATGAGGAACCTGGTTTCCCACAGACAAAACAAGGAAGGACGTGAGATTCTAACATAATTTAAAAAAACACAATACAAATATAAGGGGAGGTTATGTTGGATGGGTGACACAGACAAGTCTGCTGTAACACCATGAAATACATGTACCACAGTGACATACAGAAATTGCTTCAGTCATTTCCTAGATTATCACTGTAATGGAAAATGCAAGCATCCACAAAATCAAGTATGAACCTAAATCTGGTTATTTAGGCACATACTTCATTTTCCAACAACAAACTAAAGGTAATTTGGACATTTAAGATTTGAACTGCATCAGAAGGCTCATTATGTCTCATAATTCATTTGGTTGTCATCTGTTGCTAAGTAACCTTCATTTTTAGATGTGCTGTCACATTCAGAAGTGAGAAAATAATAAGAGGACTATGACTATGGTACCTCCTGTATCTGTCCAATGCACGTATATTATCTAATGTGTCAATGATGAGATAGTCCACCATGCAAGCAGAAGACCTACAGGACAAAATAAAAGTTATCAAATAAAGAATTAAGGAAACCAAATAAGGAAGCATTTCAAAATTCAAACCCAGCTCTCAATAGGCTGTAAGAGGTAGATAATCAAAAGGTCAGTGAAATATTTCCAGACATTTGCATTCCCATATTTTCTCAAGCACTCATCATACCATACCTGAAAAACACAAATCATAAAGTTATTGATACAAATAACCACAGTATCAATCCATGAACAAACAATTTCGAACTAATCGATCAGCATATTACCAAGTTACAGTTCTCTTTAAATGTTTAGCAAATTCAAGCAGCTTGTCCTCCCTCCTCCATTTGTTTCTTGATACAGAATGAGGCTTGCACTCCTTGATAATGTTGAAGATTGATTCAAAGTTGAAGAATAATTCAAAAGTTTGTCTCTCAATAGTTCCTATTAGTTAGGAAAGTATTTATTTTAAATTTATTTATTTAATTGTGAGAGTGAGTGCAGTTTGTTTGAGTTTATATCTATGTGATAAATATGGAGAATTAATTTGTGAATGGGATAAATTAGTGGGTCAAAGATTAGTTTGTTTTATTTTATTTTGATTTATCAGTATAAGCCTATTTATACGCATTTTAAATGTTTGAATAAAAGTAGAGTAGCACGTTGCTGTAAATTTTTTATTTCTCTCATCCACAAATTCCAACATGGTAATAGAGCCATAGGTCTTGAGGGGTTTGTGATGGCAGAAGATTGAAGCTATGGAAGGAGTTGGAGGCTTCCCAGTGAAAGCGTCTCAACATCCAAGCTTTGGCAAATCAGAAAAGGACTATGATCACGGGAGCAAATGAACGGAGCGGTTGATGTAGCATATTTAACCAAAAGAGTCAAAGGGAAAAGGAAAGATTCTCGGTGTGATCATTGCAAAAACTTGGACATGAAGAGGAAAGATTGTTAGCACGAGAAAACCTGATACTTGAAGTCACGGAATTTACAGGCATCTACAAAAAGATTGAAGAACAAAAATGGAACAAGCAAATGTGGTAAAAGAGGTTGAAGAAACTCTATTTTGAATTAATTGGTGAGAAGTGCACCAAGAAGAATTTTTAGAGAGAACTGCTCTAATAACAAGCGAAGGTTGAGGAGAGAGTGCATCAACAAGATGATGAACAATGCATCATGGGGTGGAAAGTCTTACTTGTTGAAAATATGGAGAGATATGCCATGAAAAAAAAAAAAAAAAAATTACGTAGCTTTGAATCAAGGGAGAGTGTTGGCGATTGAAGTTGAAGAATAATTCAAAGATTGTCTCTCAATAGTTCCTAATAGTTAGGAAAGTTTTTATTTTAGGTATTTGTTAATTGTGAGAGTGAGTCCACGGTTGTTTGAGGATTTTTATCTATCACGATAAATATGGAGGTAGTTGTGAATGGGATAAGTGATTAGATTGAAAGTTAGTTTGTTTATTTTAATTTTGATTTTATCTATTGTAAGCCTATTTATAGGCATTCTTAAATGTTTGAAAAATAAGAATAGGGAAATATGATTTGTTTTCCTTCTATTTTTATTTATATCATCCTAAAATTTATGAGATAAATGAAGGAAGAGATGTTACATAAATTAGGTAGCTGCACTACATTTGAAAAAAATTTTATTTCTTGGTTAGAGCAGTAGTTTCATATTAAAAAATAAGTATATAACCGGCGAATTTAGAAACAGAAACAGCCAAGTAAACTCAGGAGTTCCTAAGAGACATATTATATATAGTGGTTCTAACTTGTAAGTTGTAACACTCATACAAATCTGGTAGTTTGCTCAGTTACTCCTTAGTTTTGTCCTTCAGGATATTTCCACCACTCAAAACTTTAAAGATAACATGAATCACAAAAGTCAAGAAAATTAAAGCTGAGCCATTTGCAGCATTCTGTCTAAAATTTCGAAAGTTACTTGACAAAAATTGTTTTATTAGTCAAAGATATACTAATGTAATCGTACAATGGGCCCAATGGAAAGATATAAAGAAAAAAAAGGAACACAAAGTTTCCCACTTGTGTTATTTGCCAGCTCTCGTGATTTCCTCTCAAATTGTAATTCCTCTCTGTGAACTTTCAGGATACTAAAGCCAACAGTCTCCACTGAGTAGTATCCTCGATCTGCATGAACCAAACAAAACTGTAAAAAATACTAATCTACCTCAGAAAAAGTTCACAAATTTTTTTAAAAATAATATAAAATAAAAGATAAAGTTCACACCAATGGTCGAATGGTATACGACAGTGCATTGAAACAAATCCCTTAAAATTGGAATCAGAATATGATTTGGTGGGCCTTAATAGTACGAGATTGAATCCCTTCCTACTAGATTCACTTTCTTTTTTTCTTTTTTAAACAAATTAAGAGTAAAGCTTGAAATTAAATGATACTCAACTCCATATACTATAATAAATTTTAACAAAAATTATGCACAAATATTGAATAAGATTCTTCACTCAACCTTTAGATCCCATTACAACCACCTAAATCGCGATCCTGTGACCCAAAATTAAAAGTTACAAGAGCCATGACTGCACCCAAGGTCCAAAACAACCAATTTGAAACACAAAACACAAAGAACATAAATGCCAACATATTAAGCACACAATTATCAAACTCACTTATAATCTCCCATAAAGAGATAATTAGTTTCAGGGCTTTCCCTCCCGATCCAGAAACAGCTCGACGAGATCATGGAACTGCCATGAATATCTCCGCACACTGTGACTGGACACTTCACCGGCTGCACATTCCATTCCTCGACCAAAACTGCCTTCGCCTGCTCGCATAAAGCTTTAGCCTCGCCTCCGGCAACGGCTTGCACTCCATCAAGTGCTCGATCTGACGGTCCAGATCCGCCTGGGACGGCATCCTTCGTTTCTTTCACCAATCTTATCCGTACACCGGATCTCCGGAATGAGAAATGCACTCGCCGGGAAAGTATTATATTCCGGTCATAAGGGCGGAACGACGAGGTAGCTGGCAATCACGAGCTAAACGGGAGTTAAGGCTAGAGTAAAAAAGTTAGGGTTTTGAGAAATTGAAGAGGCAAATCAAGAACAACAGAAACGGGGATTTGGTTTTGAAAACGGAGACAGGAGCCTCATGACCATAGTTGTTTGAAATTTAGCCTTAATTGCACTTCTGTCCTGCTTTTCATCTATTTATACATTCGCCTTTAACGTTTCACTTTTTATTTATTTTTTAAATAGTGTTTTACTTTTTATGAGTTTACTTAACTCTAATTTTACCCTGAGGCCGAAAATCTGACGAAACGAAATATCGATAATTACGGATATATCGGTAGTTAGATTTTCTGAGATATATCAAGAAATATCGATAAATATCGATGGATATTTTTAATGAAAATATCGGTAAAGTAGACAATCTTTGGGGGAATTAATTCAAATGCAATTTGAGCTATAAAAAATAAATGAAATAAACGAATATCTGACATTGAAAGCGATAATGCGTTATAATTTATTGAAATTAAATTCTGATAGTAATTTAAGCCAAATGAAAGGCCGGAATGTATTTCAATTCGTTTATTTAATGAAGATATAAATGTGATGAATATGATATTTATAATAAGATCTTGAAATATTGAAATAAGTCAAAAAATAAGAATTTTAGAGTTAAATGGAGGCACAGTTTGTATGGATGAGTTTGTAAAGAGGTGTATGATTTTAGGGATATTTATAGAATTTTGGAATCAAAATAGTGGAATTCTAGATATTTCACCGATATTTTTTCGAAATTAGGCGTATCTTGTAGCGTGAGATAAAGTCGAGAATTTCTTGAAATTTATTTGAAATGTGGGGAATTTCCAATATTTGGCGATTTTGATTTTTCTTATTTTATCGACCGATTATCGGTTGGCAATTTCGGCGGGGGCCGCCAGATGTAAATTGATGATATTTCGATTTTGAAAAAATCGAAAATTTTGTTCCTTGTGAAAATGTAAAATTATGAACCATAAATATTAAATAAGAATAAAAATAAAAAATAATTTTGATGGGTAGATTGCTTGTTCAACCGTGGGTTTGCTTTTCATTAGTTTATAGTTTGAGTTCCTTCATGGTCAAGAATTTTGTTATTGTGTGGGGATTTTTCTTTTTATTTTTTAAAGTATTTTTATCTCAAAAAATGACAATTTTAAAGGTAATTTGATTAAAAGGCATTTTAAAAGCCTAATTTTTAAAATTTTGACTTTCCATAAAAAATTGATATAATTTTAATAAAAATGTTATTCTTATTTTATGGTAAAAATAACATTTTATCTTAAATATGTAAATAAAGAATAACATTTTATTATGTTATTTTTTCAAGAAAAACAGAGGAAAAGTATAATTTATAAATTTAAGATTATTTGGAAGTCTTTTAATAAAGATTTTAATTTGTGAAAATTAATAGGGATTTCCCTTTTAATCTCCAGAAATAATAATAATAATAATAAAAGAAAAAAAAAGAAAAATGAAAAGCATTAGGATGAGTAAATGTTAGCTGATGAAAAGGGCCAAGTTGATGATGCTGATGACCCAGGCACCCTTCTTCTCCATCTTCAACCTATTGCCATCTCCCCGCTCCGTCGTCACCATGTCAAACAATACCCAACTCGAAACCATCTTCAATCAGAAGAAGATCCTCCGCTCCAGAGTCCGGAAAGCACTCAAGGGCATGGACCCCTCCGCCAGATTTCAAGAGGGTACTATTCCTTTCCTATCCAGTCCCCTACTTTTTCTTTCTGATTTCTATTTTCTTATGATGAAATTGATAATGGGTTCTCATATGAATGAATGATTATGGTATATTATTGGAAAACTTGTTCTGGGTGATGGGTTGTTTGCGAATTTGAAGAAATTGAACGTTGGGAATATGGTGGGATGAGAGATGTTGGTCCAACCATGTGCGTGATTATTACATTCCAAGAAGTTGATTGAGGAATTGAATGTGCAGAATGTATTGTGGTTAGGGTAGAGGGTGACTGATTAGGATTTCGATGGAAGATATGCACTTTGATTGGTTGGAGAGTGGAAGTTGGGATGGAAGGAGTAAATAAAGAGAAAGACTAACTTGAAGTTTGGGAGCTGGAATTGATGGATGGGAAAGAAACAATGCTTGCTGTAGTTGTGGGTTTGTATGAAAGACTTCAGTGATTGTGTTGCAACTTAGTAAAATTGCTTATATTGTTAGATCGGCAATGTGCTAAAATTGGAAATTACGGGATGATTTTTAGTGTGGAGGAGCATTCTTTTTCATGTATCTCTTTCTGTTTTATCACCAGACAGGAAGGATGTACTGCCCCGAATTGATTTTTGGGAATCATAGAAGCAAAATGACTCGGAGTTTATTATTTTGAAGGGTGTCAGATGTGTTGGATGTAGTGGGATTCACAATTTTGGCTGAGCTTATATGCTGCTTGGAAATCAGGCTATGTTAGCCCAACTGATGCTTGTGATGTTTGTAGAAAATGGTGTACTTGGGCATTCTTTGCTTTTCTTCTCCTTTTAAAGCAAGAACTTGTTTGCAACTATTTTTATTTGGTTGTGACTGATGTTCTCAGAAGTGGGGTTCTTCTTTTGAAGTTATGGAATATATTCTTATAACCCATTTATCTACTAGAGTAAATCATGGAATACATGCTTTCTTTTGCATCAATTGCTAAAAGAAGTAGCTCCCTTTGTGTTAGTTGGCCCTCATTGATTGAGTATGCTTTCTTGAACATGCTCAAGGGTGGAAGTCTAAAAGTTTTTCAGTGTATAACAAATTGTTATCATCGAGAGTTTAGAAAGAAGAAAATGATCTTTAGGAGATATGTACTGCTTTTCAGTACATAATATAGATGGATTAAATTTTGATTGTCTACAACTGGTTATCCTCAAAGAATCCAAGAAACTGGTTCCATAGCCAATATTTCTGATTCTGTTAGGAAATATGGTTTAATTATTGCGATGATATTACCAATCAAAAAAATTGTGAGATGATATTCTCATTGTTTCTGTCATAGCTTGCTTTACTCTTTTAAATTTGTACTCACACAGCCAGAATTTCTTTCTGTATCAAATGATACAGATATCAGAGTATTCTATACTCAGAAATGACAACCATAGAAGACATAAAAAAAAGACAGCCATAGAATTTATATATTAAGCTCTTTCATAGCTGTGCCTTGCTTTTATAAATTCCTTTGGACAGTTCCATTTTTAAAATTGTGTCTCTTCAGATAATGCAATTCAGAATATCATCCTGGACGCTCCATGGTTTAGATCCAGTCAGAGATTATGCGCTTATATAAGTTGTAGTTCTTTGAGAGAAGTTGATACATCAAAAGTTTTGTCAAGAATTCTAGAATCCTGCCAAAGGTATGTGCTGTTTCCCACTTCTGCTTTATTTTTGCATGAGCTATGAATAAATCAGCCCAGATAATTGCAAATTCTACTTCTGTGAGGAATGGACCGATCCTCCTGGATGCCTACTAGAAGTGGTTGTAAATTTGAACACGTGTATGGTGGCATTAACCACCCATGGCTGTTAAAAGAAATTTCTAAGAGAAAAGGATTTTGGGTTCAATGCCCCACAGTTAGATTTATTTATGGAAAGATGGCGGTTGTAAGAACTGAGTATGTAGAAAGGATGGTTCACATCATCCTAGTGGGGACCCCTTTAAGAAGACTCTCAATCAGATCAGTATGGAACTTTTTCTGGGCACCATTTCTTCCTCAATATAATTTTGTAAATATGTCCCTTTAGTGGGAATGTTGGGAACTCTATCATGCATTTGGTGTAATACATTTCACAGCCAAATTACTTGCTGATCATGTACTTGTTACCCTTCTGGATGGTCATGCAATTCATTTTGTTCTCAAAGAAGAAGACCATACGAGAGATGGGGAAAGGCTTTATGTCCCACGTGTGGAGGATAAAAATAGTTATGGATGCTGAACATTACACATATGGATGATCTAATTTCAAATTAATGAACATTTTAGAACCAGCTCAGTAGATGCAGATGGCAAAACGTGAAGATGGTAAATATTTTCTTATATTCTATTTTTTAATCTACGTATTATTGTGTGAAGATGACCTTGATTTTCCTTGAGTCTTAAATTGAAGTCATACCAAATATATATATATATATATATTTTGGTGATACCAAGGGTGTCGGGGCCTGCAGCTTCCCTGCTAATCCTGGGACCCGGAGGCTCTGTAGGCACGATAATCTGCAGTACCCCGGAGGACTCGAGGCAACGGAACCTGCAGGACATTGCCCGAGCCTTAAGCCAAGCGAGCTACCCTTTGGGGTTCTATTAGCAAATTAGCAACAAAAAGAAAAGAAAAGATTAGGGACTCTATCGTGAGTCTTATACCAACCATCGACGTGCAAACTTTAATTAGATCATCGATTTTTTTTTTTTTTTTTTTTGATAGATAGAAACATTACAAACAAGGATTGCACAGTATACAGGAAGTATACAACCAACCAAAAAAACAAGGGGCTACAAAAAACCTTACCACCCCTCATCTTAAGGCTAACCATTCCAAAGCCATAGTGAAGAAATCTCTTCCACCCCTAAATGCAACTATTCAACTCCATAAATTATGCACAAAAAGAGGTTTCAATCTTTGTACAACTAAAGTACCCTCCCCTGAAAACTATCAGTTCTCTCGCCTCAGTTGTCCAGAAAATGCAAATAGGAATAGACCTCTAGATTTTTCTTCTTTTTCCCCACAAAGAACCTCTCTAGTGGCCAGTGGCTTCTTTGGTGTACAGGGAAAAACAGTAAACCCATAAGAGAAAAATGACTCCCAGGACCTGACCACAGGCAGTGTAAAATGAGTATGATCTCTTCAGTTGAACTGAGGAAACACCTATTAGGGAGCTGCCAACCTCATTTCTGAAGCTTGTACAAAGTCAATACCTTCCCCCAGATTGCTTCCATGAAGAAGACTGATTTTGGAGGATTGAAATCAGACATCCTTGGCTGGAAAAACTGAATCAGTCCTAGGAAAAAAAAGGCTGTAAGCTTTCTCGCACTGAGAAACTGTTCCCCCACCTCCTTGATATCCTATCTGGTTCTGTGTTAACCTTTACTTTCTGAAGGGTACAAGGCAGATTTGCAATCTAATCCATCTCCCAATCATTGAAAGCTCTTAGGAATTAAACTTCCAGCTTTCTTTGCCCACAGAAGGTCGGTCCACACCTCATACTGTTTCACCTTTGTTGGCTGCCACCTCAAATTGGATCATAGAATTTGAATCATGCAAGCATCAATTTGCTCAAAATAGAATGTTTCTTACACCTAGCTATTAAGACTCATCAAATAGCAGCCCAGGAGCTTTTTATTGTTGACATGGCATGACCTGAACTTGATAAATTTGACTGTTGCGGGTCTTAAGGTGAGCCACACTCTTATGAGTTGTAAATTTATTAATTTAACAGTTTCCCTCTGCTTATATTGCTTCTTTGAAGATTTCTACTTTTCCCTAACTGGTTACAAGTATACAACCAGAGTAATTATGCTTTTCAGAAGCTGCATTTCATGCTTTGACATGAATCTAAAGTTTAATTAAATCCTATTAAAGGAGTATTTTGTCTCCAAGGATATAGGGTTTATTTCTTAATTTATAATGCAGAAGGTGTATCAGTTCACAATCTAATGCTTGGATATCATAACAATGTCACCTTATTCCCCTCTGGATCTTGGCAGGATTTCAGTGGAAGTACAAGAGGAAAAAGTAGAGTATATAAAAAAGAAAGCAAGGTGAAGAAAAACTAGAAAATAAAGAAAGAATAGAAAGAAAAAAAATGAAGGAAAATGAGATTAAGGGTTGGGGTGGCCATAGGGAGGGGACCAAGTTCGAGTCCCAATGCAGACAAAGAATGAAAATAAATAAATAAAGTTACCTATAAAAAAATGAAAAATTAGATTTAAACTTCATAAATCTCTCTCTCTCTCTCTCTCTCTCTCACTCACACACACACACACACATTCTCTCTCTCTCTCTTGTTTTTTGGCATCAAAATGTTAACAGGAATTGCTCTCTATTCATTAAAGAAAAAAAACATGTGGCTGTTGGAGAAATACATTTGGCATTTTGAAAAACATGTTCGACTCCCCCTATGGTCAATTTGAAAATTATATGTACTTCTCAAAAAAAAACATTTGGGATTTTGAATTAGATCATTTGCCTGACATTTTGTCCAACATTTTCTTTTAGTATTGGCTTTTTATTTCATATCTGTGCCATATATGAGTTGGCTGCTTTTGAGGATGCTACAATTCAATTTTTTTTTTTTGAATCTCAAAAACTCACCTCTGTGCAGTTATGCAGGCAACTGATCCAGTTGACTTGCTCCTATTACCTGGTATGTTTTCCTTCCTATTTTTCTTGATTAGCTGGGATCATCAAGATGAACCAAGTTGAAGTCAATCCATATGTCTTCTTATTTGCACATTCAGGACTTGCCTTTGACAAATCTGGAAGACGCTTGGGCCGTGGTGGAGGGTAGGTTAATGCATATTGTCCTGGCTAATTAGTTTCCCAAGTAGGATAATGCTGAACCAGTTTGCTCCCTTTACAGGTTTTCAGTAAGAAAATTTCCCTAAACCTATCTCACCGTTCTAAACATCTTCACCAACCAACAGTTAGGCTACTTTTGGAATTTAGATATACATATTTTTTTGATAGGTAAATGAAGCATATATATTAAAATAAGGGAAGCCCAAAGACCCCCACAAAAATATATGGAATGTTTACTGTAGGAGACCAAAGGCCCATACAAAAAAGGGCTGGAAACGAAATCATACTAGCCCCTAGATTGGCCCTCTAGACGAGCTAGAAAGTACAAAAAAATGCATCTTACAAAAGAATTTAGATATTAACGTGAATAGACAACCTTTTCATATGAATCTCCAACCGTTAACAGTAATTTTCAGTATTAACATAGACCAACAACCTTTTCTTATAAATCTCCCAACTATTAAAAGTAAAAACGTAGTGATATGTACTATGCTAAAAAATGGTAATAAACACTTGACTATGTTTAGTTCCTAAAAAATTTGAAGGAAAAAAGAAAGGAAAAGTATAAGAAAAGAAAAAGTGAAAGAAAATAAAAAATAAAGTTAAAGTACATAAATTATTTCTAGTTGTTACTTCAAACTCATTTTATTTATTTTAACTTATCAATATAAAGATTAAATAATTTTAAAATGTTTAAATTTCTAATTAATTTTCTTTAGAATTTTCAATATGAGAAACATACATGACAACATCATTTTTCTTATTATTTTTTATCTCCTTAGTACTTTCCAAGATCCAAACATATTTTTTAAGTTAGATATGGCATGACTTCAACTAACACCTTTGTTTGTTTGTTTTGTTGTACCTGTTGTTGACATATCTGGTGAAAAACTAAAGGATTAATGCGACACCTTCTGAAGAACTACCTAGAGCTTGTCAAGGAAAGGAATTGGAAGCAACCTCCTCGGTATGTAAATGGATTAATTGCTTCTTGCTATATCGTGGAAAATACATGCTGAAGGCTGAATATAGAAAGTTAATGTCTTTGCTGGTCTTACAGAGAGAGCCATTTTGTTTTTGGCAGTTGCATTGTCGTATTCTGTGCAGATAATGAATGAAGAAGTTATACCAGTTACTCCAAATGATTTTCCAGTGGATATCATTGTATCCCCAGCTAAGTGTGATCCCATCTGGCTACCTTTTAAGAAAATTCATCATTGAGCAGAAAGCCATCATTCAGTTTCCATTCCTTCAAATTTAACCAACAGAGACTTGTGGAATGACCTTCCATATGAAACGAAACGTCACCGAAGCAAAAAAAACGGATATTTTCTGTACAAGAGGGTTCTGAAAGCATCAGTTCTTTTGGTTCATACTGATTGTTATAAGGTGTCATAGTCGTTTATTCCCCTGCTTTGTGTAATAAAGAAAGAACTAGAATTGACAGTGTGCCTTTTTTCAATTTGTATTCTATTCAGCAGGGTTGACAAACTTGAATAGCCTTAAAATTGTGGAAATACAGGTGAAGCAGCTACGCTAGTTGAGATTACATATCAAGTAGATCTCCCCTTCTCCTTTTTAATAGCAAAATACGTATAGTAGCTGTAGAGCTTAAATTGCTTGAGAAGAACCTGCCACAAATTGTAATTATGTTTTGTATAAACAGGTGAAGGAAAGAAGCACCATAAAGGAACCATCAGGTGGATGATGCTTCATTTTCTTGAGATACATTAAAATCACAGTTGAAACTTTCCAGGCCGCCAAATCAGTGTCAGAAGATGATGAAAGAAAACACGGTCCACTCAGTGATGATGTTAGCCATGATGCCGGTTATAGCCAGGCTGGCTCCATTTGATCTGAGTGTAAGAATACCTAACGGTGGCTGTCCTGAGGCATTATGGCGATAGTCAAGCTATTTTGTTTTACTAAGAGTAGCTTGTCAGGATCATAATATCCGATTCGAGCTCGCATGGCGAAGTCAGTTTCAATATTTTGTTGTTTATTAATCGAGTATCACGAGTTTAATTTATTCGACGAGGTGGTGGGGTCAGTATAATTATTTATTAATTTTTAAATTGATTCGAGTTTTATCGAGTAGAATTCAAGTAGTTCAATTATTTTTCGAGTTGAGTTTTAAATATAAAAAAAAGAAAACTTAAACGAATTCGAGTTTGAGCTTTGTTCCGTATCAATTCAATTCAATTACACCTTAGGTGCTACAGCGAGAATACGAGATCTGATTACGGGGATAAATCTTAATTGCGGATATGTGATAATTGGATTTTCTGAATAATCTATCAGAAATCATCGATAAAATATCAGTTGGATATTTTGTAAAAATATCAGTTCGATTAAAATTTTAAGTATTTTAATTATATAGATAATGAGAAATGATTAAATATCTTAATTAAAGTAGATTAAATCGAATGGATTAGTAATTATTAAATTAAATATGTTATATTTAATATATTATTAAGACTATTATTATGTTAAAGATATATTGTTATTTTATTTTGTTTCATATTATAAATATTATGTAGATAATGAGAGATTCGTAATTTAAATTTTTAAATAATATTATTTTATTTAACTAAACTTAATTAATATTTGGTTTAAGAAATATTATAAGTTATAATGTAAAATAAAAATAAAATAAAAATATTATAATTAGATGGAAGGAATTATGAACGAATAAATAATAAGAGAAGAGAGAATATAAAAAGTTTATTATATATAATAAGTATGATTGTTGACTCTGTTTAAGAATTTATCCGTTTAAATTAATATTATTGGGTTAAGTTTTTGTTGAAAGGCAAGAAGGAAAAAATGAAAATTTGCGTAAAAAAATCGAAATTTACAGTATAAGTGAATATCGAACTGGAATGTCTATCAGTCATTGACAATCAAATTATCAAATCTCTCGCTGAACTTTGGAAATTTTGTTCTTTGATTACCACTTATCTAAATTGACAGAAGTTTTGTTGAGTTTGAATGGTTTAATTGCGATTTTGAATATCAAAAAAACAGATCTCTATAAGTTGTTTACACCCCTGAGGACCACTACCGAGAGACCAGATTACTAACTAGTCATATGGAACAGGAAAACTGTTGAGTTCGGATGGAAAAGTACTAAGCCTTGACACTGTCAAATGGTGGCAGGTAGCCCGCCTCAGTCTTACTCCCAAAGAAGTTTTGTTATATAAGGACATTTACTCATTCCAGGACATTGCCTCATTTGATTACTGAATCATATTAGGGTATGCATACATAAATAAATAAATGGAAGTGCAATATATTTACTTTTTTTGGCCATGTTTAACTACCCTCTACCTTCCAACTTTCTATAAGACCAGATCAAAGTTCATAACTTTCCAGAGGTCAATTGGCAACCAGTATTAAATTTATGGAATTATAAAAATGGTTGCGTGTAGAATATCAGAACAAATTTTATTATTTGTTTATTGAATGTTTTGGCTAGTTGATATATTTTAATGATTAGGAATAAAAGTTTTGGGACTATGGGTGAAGATGATTAAGAACAAATATAAACTGCTTTAATAAGTAGATTAACACCCTTAGTTTTTATTTTTTGTTATTAATGAGATGTTGGAAAATAGTGGTGGGCTAAATATTTATAAGTTATATCAACGTGTTTATAGAAGTAAATAGAGGCTGTTAATTGTCCTAACAAAAAAAAGAAAAGCTTAGTATTATAGATTTAAGTGTTTTGATATTCAAAATTTCCTAAGGTGTTATAAATGTAGTTTGAAGATTATCATGATTTTATTCAATCGTGTTTGTAAGATCTTTATTTTGTAGTCTTCTTTTACCAAAAAAAATATAAGTGATTTGATTAAAAAACTTTTGAAATATAAATTTCGAAAATCTAACCCTTTATCAAATTTTTATTATATTTTGATAAAAATATCCTCATTATTTTCTTGTAAAAAGCTCAGATAAATAGCTAAAAGGACAAATGATATTTTTGTCTTGAACGAGTTATTTTTCAAGAAAAAAAAAATGGGAAAGGTTGGGTTTGCAAATTTTTGGATTATTTGATGATCCTGGTCCCCATTTAAGAAATTAATTGTTGTGTATGTTTGAAATATTGTCATAGACTCGGTCTACCGGGGTTCCCACACGTAGAAATTAAAAACATAGTCCAAACCCGACCAACCTCTCTATATTTTTAAATATCTAGAAAGGAGTTGATATTATTATCCTTGAGGCCTAGCCTACACTTCATCACTAGTGTATAAAAGAAGAGCTTCCACCAAATTGAGCAAATCCAAATAAAAGAGTCTTGAATTCAGAGGGCATACATACATACATACATATGGCTTCCTCCAGGTCCAGGATGACTTCATCTTCTCTGATATTCACCTTTCTGGTTTATCTGGTTTCTGCCTCAGTTTGCCAGTCAGCCGACTCCGACCAGCTGCAAGGACTTTTTTGTGTTGCAGATTTGAGTAGTACTGTAAACGTTAATGGCTTTCCATGCAAGCCTGCGTCTTCAGTGACTTCTGAAGATTTCTTCTTTGATGGGCTAATGAAAGAGGGAAACACAGACAATATCTTTGGATCTAATGTGACTTCAGGAATGTTCTCTCATTTCAGGGTCAACACTCTGGGGATCTCAATGAACAGGGTCGACATGGCTCAGGTGGGATGGACCGCCCACATCCACCCACGCTCCACGGAGTCGGCGTCGTCATTCAGGGGAAGGTTCTGGTAGGGTTTGTGACAACTGGGAATGTGTTTACTCAAAGTTCTGACTATTTAGGACAGATGTTTGTGATCCCAAGAGGCTTGTTCATTTCAGCTGAACATTGGAAAGAAAGCCCTCCTTTTGTACAGCTTTCAACAGTCAAAATCCAGGAGTATTGACTGTCTCTCTGAATCTGTTTAGCTAAGACCTTCCATTCCTAATTCTGTGTTGACCAAGGCCTTCCAGGTCGATGATAATGTTGTCAATGCCATTAAATCCAAGCTTGGTTAGCTCCCATCTTCTTATACATTGTAATCATTTTTATTTGACCCCCATTTTTTTTTGAATAGAACAGCTCAGGCATGTTGTAATTGTAATCCCATTTTTATGTTGGCCTCCATTGGCTGAATAAGAATTCCACTGGATTTTCCATACTGTAATCAGAAAGCTCTCTCTACTCATGTCCAGGTAAGTAAATACAAGTTCTATGCTAAATTCATGACTTTACTTCTACAATGTGTCAAAAATAAATTTCACAATGCTCAGAAGCTTCAGAATTTAGTATTATGCAGGAGCAGAATCAATTTAGGATTATATGTGCATCCTCAGTGTATCCATTCTATGATGCTATGATTCTAGGAAGAATGACATTTAAGTTCTGTTGTACCTTTTTGAACACTGTTCTTAAGAACAATTTTAGAGAGAAAAATGGATAAATCTTTTTGTGGTCTGAAAATTGTTAGTTATCACGAATTTATTGTTTTTGTGTTCTCTGTATTTTTGAAAGCGATTAAAAAAAAAAAAGTGAAGCCACGACGTGTCCTCAGTATTTCATTTGTTTTCTTTGAAATATTATTCATACTATTTTGAGAGCATCAAAAGCAGTTTCTAAATAAATTGAGAAACAATGCTTTAGAAACAATTTAGTAGGTATAAAATTTACCATTTCTCTGATGGCTCCGAGAAAGCAAGGAAAGCTAGCGTTTGAATTCTGAGAATGAAGGCAACAATTTACGAAAAGCGAAGAAAATGAATTATTATTTTGGCATTTTATACGTAAAGCAGCTAACTTTCTTGTTTCATGTTTTGGTCATCAGCAAAGTTTTATTTTGACGTTTTATAAACGTTTTGAAAATGGTTTTCTGAAAGGATTTTAACTGTGTTTATTTTGTCAGGTGTCTGACGTATTTTAAAAATGGCCAAGATTAGAATACGTTGAAAATTTTCGTATTAAGATTTTGGATAGGTTGAAAATTTTGATGAGCTATGACGCCATTTTCTTTTCTTTTGGTCCCCTAACCCCACCCAACGCTTTACATTTCTCATGTAACTGGAAACAAAAGGTGAGACCAGAAAGAACCAGAAATTCTTTTAAGAGCACATCCTTGGTTACACACATATTAATGTTTAGATACTACATTCACCATTTGGTGACTAATACAATATTAAGTACAGTAAATTTGAGTTAGATGACACATACTTAGATGGAATGCATTTTTCTATAGAAATTCATGGTTCTGATTTGTCTAAGGACGACACATATTTAGGAAACTCAGGCTCCTGGATCAGATGTAGATCTTTAATAACAAAGCTTTCCTAGACTTCAGGAAACATGTTGAAAGATTAATTTTGCTTTTTGGTTCCTGTGCCCATTGATGACAGTTTACCTCTGTAACACTAAGATGCTCTTTCAATACTTCCACCAACCTGCATGTGTAGCCATTCCGATTGTGATCCTTGAGCATATTCCTTGTTGCTTGTGATCCATACATCGTGCAGCAGCATCAAATGTCTGTGCCCCAAGCTGATGCACCAGATTGATTAATTAGAACTTAGAGCTTTGAAGAATAATACAGCACACAACCTCTATTAAAAAAAAACTCTTTTTACCAAAAACGGTTATGAAAAATATAAACCCCACCAAAATCCATTCTGTTAAGTTTAGGAAGATGGTGCATGACAAGGTTAGAACAAAGTAATGCTTCCTTGAGAATATGATGTGTGATCATATGGCATGGCCATGCTGCACATGCAAGTTGCTTACTGTTCAGGTTTAATATTCTTGAAGAACAAGTTTAGGTATCAAAAAAAAAAAATTCTTGAAGAACAAGTGGAAGACTGGAGATGAAGTGTTAAGAGAACAAGAAGGATCTGAATGAACTATAATTTAAAATGAATATGATGCCACACAGAGAAAAAGGGCAAAACATAATTCAAGTGGCTGCCTTGTATGCTACAGTCTGCTTTGATCTATTGTATATGCCATCCAGCATACCTTAGTGTATAGCATTGGGTTTTTTTTTTTTTTTTTTGGTCATTCATAATATAAAATCTGTTACTTATCAAGAAAATGATTCAAGTGGCTGGACCACATATACATTCATATTCATGAAAGTGGATGAAAAACACAATTACAACAGCTTCCTAACTGAGTAAACCTATGGCCATGACACACAAGGAAAAAGCAAAAGAATCCATGCTATGGTGGAGACAAGATTGTCGTCAGTAGAATAAAAGAGATGAAAGGACATGAAACTTGGCTTCAGTGATGATAAAAATATACAACAAGAGACAATATAACATATATGGCAAAGCTGTGGTCCATCATTTTCAAAAAAAGGATCCAAATATCACATTTGTGGAAAAACCATCACTTGGGATGGTGAAGATGGAATTGAACACCATAAGAAATCTTCATTTGGTAAAGTTGAGTTTCATTACTTAAAAAAATGTTTCTAATTGATCATATTTGTGGAAAAAAAGGGTCCAGTTACAATGGTCAACATGGAACTGAATATCATAGCAAATTTTGATTAAAAATTTCACTTTGCATTTAGGGAAAATTGGAGAAAATTTTGAAAGCCCATCAATGGTGAATTTTGATAATATCTAAACAAACATTACATTAATTCTAAGACAACATTAGGTCCTAAATTGCTGGTGGGAAGGGGAAATGATATCTCTAACATATGAATAATGGATTCATGGTTCTTAATCCACACAACTATTCAGTTGAGCATAGTGCAAAACAGAATTTAAACCATAATCACAAAAATAAGATATCACTCTTTGAAACCGTAAGAAGCTAAGCAAAATAGTCAGTAGAAGTTCTGAAATTTGAAAATCAACAATGATGTACTTCATTTTCAAACCTTCAAAATGTTATGTGTAGATAGTAGTTTGCCTTTTTCTTTCCAAGTCAGAAACTTAATAGCTCCAATTTATAGGACTGGAGAGAACCACACATGCACAATCTGTCCTAATAGCCATGTGATGGAGAATCTCCCGGAGTCAAGAAGAATCTCAAAGAGAACCCCCTCTTTCTTATGCGGGACGAGGAAGAAAAATGTCGGTTTTTGACGGATATATCGGTCTTGGATTTTACGGATATATCGGAGATATCTCGAATTATTTACTCTAAATTATTCAAAATTTAAGATATATTCAATTTATATATCAAAATTAGTTTTAAGGTATATAAAATGATAATATCGGTGGAATTTGAAAAAAACATTAAAATTCATTTTCTATGATTTATACAAATAATTGATTAAGTTTATATACTATGACTAATTTTTATATTTTATTTTATTTTAGAATATTCTAAATAATTTCAAAATATTTCATTTAATAATTTTTTTATATTGTTTTGTATTTAAGGTACACAATTGTTTTTAATTTAAAAATTTTTCAATCTAAGAAATTTTAATATTAATTATTAAAAATTAATAATATTAATTAATAAGGAAGACCCTTCATTTTCTCACCCATACCGTTTGTCTTACCAATTTTTTACTGATAATTGACGATGTGTATTAAGAAGGCGTAATAATTACGTAGTCTCTTGATCTTCTCATATTTTCTGTAAATAATTAATGATAGTAACTATTAAGGAAAATGAAATAATTAGCAGTTTCATGATCTTATCTCTTTTCTACAAATACATTAATTATTAAAAGAAGGCATATGATAAGTAATATTAATTATTAAGAAAACTTCAATTTATCTGTATATCTCTTAAAATTATACATTTTAACAACCTGCATGTCAGAGGCAACGCCTCAAATATTGTTTTTTTTTTTAAATTTTCAATAAAATCGAAAATATCGCTAATATATCGCCCTCAACCCAATATATCGCCAATATATCACGATATTTATAAAATTTTACATATATTGTGGCGAATTATGATGTGTATCTGTGTGACTCTATCATGGTAACATCAATACGTCTGTAAATAATATATCTGATATTTTAATCACTATGCAGGGCGCCTGCAGGTTGACTTGCATCTCTACAAACTATGAAGAGTATTCATTTAACTTATTAACTCTAAAGCTATAAATTTTTTTATTGAAAATGACATCTCTAATTGTTAATCATTTTTAAGGCTTAAAAAATGAAAATAAAAACAAAAAACAAAAAGTTCAAAATATATAGGAAAATATCACAGGGAGCCTCAATCATGATTTTTTTTTTTTTGATAAGTAAAGGGAACCTCAATCATGATATTGAACTTAACTGGGATTTGCAACGGAATTAGTTTGCTTCGCTTTCTTTTTCCTTTTTGGTCTTATAGGTAAGCAATTAATATACAGGAATCAAGGTTGATTTTTTATTAAATAGTTAACAAATCAAGCAAAATTAGAATTGCCTCTTTTATCTATTAGAAGAAAACCCATTAACAGAAAGAGGGGGGTTGGGGGAAGGAAATCAGCCAACTGAATTTTCATATTGATGACCATTATAACACATTGTGTGGGATTCATAAACAACAAACCCATCATGTGGGTTTCATAGACAATGCACAATCTTTAATTTTCTCAATGAAGATGAAGATCATTCACTTTTTTTCCCACTATTTGGTTTCATGGCTGCAAATTTTTTAGGATAAAATGCAATGCTTTTCACAACAAAAAGTTACGGAATCTAAGCATTTCCCAAAGTTAGATACAAGAAAATAGTCCCATACCATTTGAATAAGTAGCCTTTTACTTATTGACATGATAAGTAACCATTCTATATACTGGAACTTACATCTTTCAAAGGAAATCCTTCAATAGTGTGGTTCATCCTTAGATCGCTTCAACTGAGCTTCGACTGACAGGAACTACAGCAACCAATTATAAAGCAAAAATTCAGGTCCAGAAGTGTTGAAAGACAACGAAAAAAAACAAACCTAAGTATGCACAGGAAATAATGATAAGTACCTCAACTTGATGCTGTAGTGATTGGATGTAGTTGATTATCTCATCAAGGACAAATTCTTTTCCAATAACTAAATAGTGAAAATAACCCAACATATCGCTGATAAGAAGAGTTTTTAGTTGAAACAATTTGAGGTCAGACTCTCTATAAACTTCGGAGGGTTGACTAAAATGTATAAAAAATAACTCTAACCATGAGGTATAAAATAAGTAAAATATATATTAAAATAGGAACACTTGAATTCCATCTTGATAAAAATCTCTTCCTGTGCCAATATTCTTAAGATATATGATCTTTTAGAGTACCATCAATTTATTCTATCAAAAAAATATTCTTAAGATATATGACAAACACAAAAATCATGAAATAACAAACACCTTACTACATCCAGGAACCAAATCTTGAAGAATCTTCATCCTCTCACTGATCTTTTCTCTCCTAGCCTGCCAAGTACATACCATTCATGTAAGCAACATCTTCTCAGATCCCATCAATAATCTATGTATTTCTTCATCACAGATATCAAACGCTATTGAAATATGATGTTAACATTAATATAATCCGATGCTCCTAAGCATCGGCATCTGAATCTAGAGCTCAATAGAAATTCCTGTTCGCTTTAATTTTCACAGTTTGAGGAACAGCAAAACGCGGAAGATCAAGAGGGTATAGGGTGAATTACTCGCTCTGCTAGACTATGGCTATCAGTGGCTTGGCCCTTCTTGCTCTGACATGGATGTAGTCTTACTTAGACTGCTCAGCAGGTTTAGATTCTTCTGGGCTTTTTACCAGCCACTGAACTAACTGCTCTGCTTTCGAAGCACCATTTTCTTCAGGAGTTCTTGATATTTTCGTGCGTTTTCCATTCGATGCATTCTGTTTCCAAATGAAAAGGAGGGAAAAATTGAAAATTGAATTACAGGAAATCACTCCCAGATCAATGGTTCGTCAAATTCCCCACGTACTAATTACCAATATGCCAATTTTGGTTGCTCAGAAAATGCAGGAAAAAGATAAAGAATCAAAATCTCCAGTCTAAAAATCCTCATTATTTGCAACCCAGAAAAAAAATTAAACAGAAGTTAAAAAATTTCTTTCATTTTCCCCAGGCATGAAACGAAAAAGAAGACCCCGTTAGAATTGAAACAGAGAAGTGAATACCAACCGTGACATTGCCACTGCTAGTAGAAACAATCTTGGAAGACTCATCCTCCGAACTCACATCCCTCCTCTTCCTTCCACCGCCACGACTCCCACTCTGCTCCGTCACAGTCGATTCATCAACAGACACGTCACGATTTGCAGCGCTATCCACACCAAACTGACCCATGGTGGCCAAAATTAGCGATCCTGAGACCCAACCCGGCAGTGGAGTTTAGTGCAGCGGCGGAGTTGGTTGAGTGGGAAAAGGCCAAATCTCAGCTAGAGTAGGCGGAAGGATTGGCGGCAGAAGGAAGACTCATTGACGAGTGAATCATTTCACTAACCTAGGAATTTCGCGAGAGCTTCCAATTGAGCCAGCTCTGGGAATCAGGTGAAAGGCTGAGTTTGATTCTAAATTTCAAGTGAATCACTGGGTAGGGATGTATTTAAGAAGAGAATTGGGGTGAATTCAGAGAAAATTGATGATAATGAGTGAGAGAGAGAGAAGAAGGGCAATGTCAATTTTACCTACAGTAGGTGATACAGACCGAATTGTTTGGTTACAGATGGTTGGTGCCTCCGATCAGGACAGGGTATCTTGGACTGGTTAAGCTCTCCCTATTTATCTTGTTTGGACTGGATTAAAATATAATTTTAATTCCTTAACGTTGCTTAAGATAGAAGAATAAAATAAATTCTTTACCAATTATTTTCTATTTTAACCTTACTCCTATTTTTTATATAAATGAAAATTTAATTTTATTACCTTCGTTAAATAACGAACTATTTGATTTGAAACATAAGAGAAATAAATTAATAGGTTATTTTATATATCTTATTAAATTAATTTTTTCTATTTTCTTCTATTATATAAAAATCAATTAATTTAGAATACATACAACTGATCAATAATTTTTTTTTAAATTAGATCGTAATTACTAATATCATTGTTAAATTAAAAATTCAAATATATATATATATATATATATATATATATATATATATATATATACTCTCTCTCTTTTTACTTCAATAAAAATTTAGGAAGTACATTAATTACATTTTGCTTCAGAAATCTTGTATGATTTTATTAATTGAAAAAATGAGGTATTTTAGAAAAAAAAGGCATTAGTAAGATGAAGAATTTTAAAAAATAGGAAAGTATCATACATTTGAAAACTTTAATTTGTCCCTTAAATCATTTTGAATTCATTCTTTTATCAAATCTTTTTATCAATTTTCTGCATAAAAATCAGAATAAACATTGATAATAATTACATAAATAATATAATTACAAAATATGATTATACATTTAAAATGATTTTATTTACATATGATAGTGAAAAATAAGTAAAATAATAAATTTGAATAAACATATAAATCATTTATTACTTTAAATTCATTTTTTATTATCAAATCACTTTGCAATATAATGTCTAATCTTAATATTGTGGTTCCTTTCTTATTCAACCAATTCTTAATCGTTTATTTTTTTATTTTAATATTATTATTGAGTTAGGTTTCATTGGATTAAATTCAAATTTCTTATTTTTCTTTATTTTTCCTTTTCACTGTTTCTTTCTCTTAAATAAATAGTCAAATTTTCTTAATCCTATCAAAGAAAATAATAATATTTTTTTTAAATAATTAGCTGAGACTGTGAACAGAATATAATTACTACGAATTTGTTAAAATAAATTCAACTATTTTTAATAACTAAATTATAAATATTTTATAATTTATTAATCAAGTTTAATTTTAGAACAGCTCATCAAATTCTTAATTTCTCAAAATAATTAAAAAAATGAATAGACAACTCACTTCAAAAAGACAATTTTTAGATCTAAGAATTCAAAATGCAATGGATTTATGGAGATTTTAGAGTGAATTTACTCCACCTGCGTTCTAGTCTAACAAAATGGAAACTTTGTGATAAGAACCACTCATGGCCAAACATATGTCATGCACATGATTTGTTCTCTACTTTATAATTTACCAATTTATGAGATTTAATTACGAAAATACGGGACCAAAAATAAAACTGGAACTGGCAGTATTCCTTGTTCAATACTCTCGTGCGCGTGCAAGGGATAGTAAGAGATGTTTTAAGCAGAGATGTTTTAAAATGCCTTGCAATCCTTCCCAAATTGAGTAACACTTGATAGTTGATAGTAAAGTATTAACGTCAGAGTTAAATTTGGTAACAAATTCTAATTTCATGAAAATAAATAAAAATAAAAATAAATTCAAAATTTTAATTTTATATCTAGAATTTCAACAAATTATAGATTACAAATATAAATTTTATGTAAATAAACATAATATAAAGGTCGAGTGAGAAAAATATTTTATTTCTTATTTATAAAGGGGAGACATATACCTAAATTATTGTATTATTTATTGATGGGACTGTGAAAATCTAATGATTACACGATGATTCTACATTGATTATGGCAGACAGCAAGGTAGACCTCATGATAGTAACATCCATACATGGTCAAATAACTACACACAACAAACAAAGTGTGTTCATGAATTTGGTTTTAGCTTCTTTTTTCTATTTTTATTCTTTAATTTTATTTATTTATTCAGAAGTGGACAATTTGATATAATAGTAAATAAAGAATCAATATTTTAATTATCCAACTTCCTTGAAACTTCATAAAATACACTTAAAGTGCTCTGATTTATGTAATAGTATAAATGTATCTTGTTTATATTGAAAATATTATGGGATTATATTTTAACAAAAATTCATTATTAATTAATAATAACTCTGAC